>CM074494.1:5579609-5595341 GCA_037389245.1 Oryzias sinensis | reverse complement strand
CTCTTGGACAGGATTCCTGGGACAAGGATCTGGCGCTGATTATTGGCATTGGGTCTCCTTTTAAGCAGCAGAAGTTGATGAGTTGAGTGACGGCAGCTGGAGAATAATCAGGACCAGGAGGGGGAGGAGTCTGACAGAGGCACCATGACAGTAGCAACACATTTACTGTCATTCAAGTGTGCAAAACACAATGAAATGTCCATTATTATTATTCATAATTATAAGAATCTTTTCCTGGTTTCTGCCTGAATTTTGTGGCAACACCCGCCTTCTTCCTGACCTTTGATGTAGCGCCATTAGTGACCAAAATTACTTCATGTGACCAGTTCACTTCAACATTGTCCAGCACAGTAACTAGAGAGCTGACTATGTCATCAGCAGTTGTTGACTGGCAGTTGAAGACTTCTGCAGCCTTCAGCATTTTTCAATAAGTTCACCATCACAAAATGGCTTGGATGTTTGCTCCAACTTGTTTGCAATAAGGTAGCTAGCTTTCACTGCTCCATCACTGACGTCATGGCTGCAGTAAATCCAGATTGTTATTTTTCGGTCCAGCTAATAGTTGCTAAATCTTTTTTTTTTCGTAGCTGCAAATGGTGAAACTTTTCTTTGTGGAGAGTCTCATAGTGGTGCTGAATGTTATATTCTTCGAGAACCTTTTGATGACATACCAAGCTTGCAGGTTTGCATTCAGCTCCGTGAACAAATAAAATGCTTTCCATTTTCTTGGAAAGCTCAGCACTTCACTTCAACCTTTTTTTTCTTTTCGACAACATTTTGGTCATTAGGGTGTCACTACTGATCATCCTTCAGTGATGAAGCTCACAGGGAACCAAACTACTGCCTACCCAGACACAGAGCTGTTAGGTTTCGTTTTTGGCACATGCAGAGTTATGTTGTTTTGCCGTCTAAGCTTTCTTTTGCCCCCCACCCCCCCCCCCCCAGTGGCGGAATTGCGCATTTTGGTTATTTCTTTGAAGAATTATAACTTGCCACAGGAATGGACTAGAAACTTGCTTTCTTTTTTAAACATCCTTATTATTTTTACTCTTCATGTGTGGGCCGGACTAAACCACCTGACGGGCCGTATCTTTGACAAGGTCTAGACCTTGTAACACTCTGCATTAAATGAGAGTATTTACAAAACTTTATCAGGGATCTCACTCATTAACTGAATGTGCTTGATTCTTTTTGTCCCTTTATACAAAACAACTCCAACACAATGAGGTTTCCCAGGTAATTATGATATATTGAAATATACACATATATTTACAACTTCACTTTTAGTAGAAACCACCACCCAACTACACCCAGTCTTTTTCTTATTTACATAGTACTTTAAAGTTTCTTTGGCGTTTTTTGTCCCTCTGGACAAAGCAGTCTCAAAGATAGAAGGGCATGTGATGCTCCGTCCGCATTCTGATGGTCAACGACTTCTTACCGGATCAGCTGTGATGGAAATCGTGAGACTTTCTGATGAGGGAAGACCTTAGGAAGGGTGGCAGAAAGTTCCGGTATATTCCTCAGCTTTGTTTAAATGGTAAATGGCGTATACTTTTATAGCGCCTTTCTTCCTACAAGGACAAAGCGCTTTACAGTCACAGACCCATTCACCCAGTCACACACACATTCACTCACACATTCACACACTGGTGGTGGCTCCGCTGCAAAACACAGGCGCCCGCCTACCACCAGAGGCAAGCTTGGGTTCAGTGTCTTGCCCAAGGACGATTCGACTCATGGGCGTGCAAGGCGGGAATCGAACCTGTAATCTTACGATCATGGGTCGACCGCCCTACCGCTGCACCATGGCCGCCCCAATCCATAGAACCATCCGTTGCTAATCCATCCTTCAAGCGGCAGTCAAACGTCACCCCAGCCAGTTTGTTTCTCCTTCCTCCTTGCTTGGCTCCATCTTCCCCTCTTTTGTGCTGTCATTAGCTGTCATCAGCCACACACCTGAGTAACCGGAAGTCACCGGCAGGAAGTCTCTGCCGCCATATTTGTAGTCCACAACACATAATCCAAAACCAAATACATACAAATCAAACTATTATAATGTGCTCACCTGGAAACTTAACAATGACATACTGGACCATTAATATTGGTGGCTAATTTGAAAAGCATTTACTGTTTTTTATCCCAACAGCGATATGACAATCCTATATTTGTGTGGCAATGCTACATAGGCCCCCCTCCAGCTGATGGCTAATCAGGATTTGCTCCATGATACTTTTTCAAGTTTACTACATGTGCCACATCTTCTCTTTGTGAGTCGCCCATACACACTTTATAATTAACAGGTCCCAGTTTTCTTATACATGTTTCTGGCCCTTCTCACTTAGGCGCTAGCTTTGCTGAAATTTATCTGTTGCTTTGGATAATGGATGTGACCAGCCCTAGACCAAGTCACCCGTTGGGAAGTGCGCATCTTCCCTACGGTAATAATAGCACCCATTCTCCTTTTGACCTCTTCCGCCATCGTCTACTGTCCTTCAACCAGAGAATATGCCAACCTCTGGTCAGGAGATGGTGGTTTGTGGAAGAGTCTCTCCAGTGGTCTGTGGATAGTTCTTCCTAAGGCCTGCATCGCAGGTGTCCTTCCGGTGGTCTCATGAACTACTCAACAGCGGGACAAACCACTTCTCCAGGATCACAGGTGGGAGTGGGGTGCGGACCAGAGATGCGACAAAGTGAATAAAATATATTCGATGGTCTTGAGATTCATAAGGTTTGTCAATAACAACACATTTGTTTCGATGAAGTTTGGGTGATGCACGTGATTCTCATTTCTTTATTTGTATTTTCAGCATGCGTTATCTTTTAGTCCAAGAATGGCTTTGATTTCAAGCAATAAAAAATTAGAAGAAAATAAAGATGTTTGGTGAAATTCTGTTTGATTAAGCAGCACCTTAAAGACCGAAAAGAAAACGTGGTGGACAGGAAAATGACAAAAGTAATCCTGTAAGAGTCAAAACTTGGATCCATTTGTGACCTCGAGTTCATAACAGCTCTCCAATTATCTACCTTTGCGCACACACACACACATATGTATGGACCTTCGATAAAACCTGAAACTTTTTTCCAGTATGCGACATAAAATAGTTCCAAAAAAAGCAAATTTTTGAGTCTAACTAAAAAAACATAAAGCTTCTAATGACATTTTTAGTAATTACCACTTTAGAAGTGAGTGTTATTAGGGAAGAAAAGGCTTTAAATCCTGTTAATCAAGAATCAATAAATTTAGAACTCTGTGTCTGTAAATGAACCATTTTCTTTGTATAGTTACATTAGAATAATGTACTAATGAGGTATAATATGGGAGGAGTTAATAAGTGGCTAAGCAGCGTGATGAGCCAATCAACAGGATTTCAATCCCATGTTATTGGTTCTGCTACCCACTTTGGGCGGGGCTACATTTCCAATCCCATCAGCAGCACCATCGACACCAGGCTGAGAGCGGGCGTCAGCGTGGATGCTGTACCTGCAGAAGGAGGGCAGTTCGTGGACAGATGTTTTGGGCGCGTTGGTGGCTAGGCCTTATCCTTAGTCGAATCTTCCTGATTGGGCCATCCCTCGCCATTATCGACGTGCACCATCAACTCAAGTCTCCAACCTGAGGCATGGAAGTCCATAAAAAGTGCCAACCACATTGATGTGAAGGCCTTCGTAATAGTATCCTGTTTCCTGAACATGACCTGTGAACAGAGAAGGAGAGTGTTAAACTCACCTATATATGTTCAAGTGACTTTTGTTTGAGGTGTAGAAAATGTATGTTTAATATTTTATTCTTCATTATGTTATAGCTTTATCTTTAGTGTAGAGTGAACTCATTTGAACTCATCAGGACTTATTCTCCAGTGACCTTTAACGTGCTCTGTAGTTGCAGCAACTTAACTAGGATTCTTTTGTGCAAATCTAGGAGTTTCAGAGAGCGCGGCTCAAATATGTCATGGACTACATTTCTACTATCTGGGTTGAACACGTATCCTTGAAATGTTCGAATTCGTGTTCTCATGTGGAGGATGACTGACCTCTGATCTCGTGCCGGTGATGGGTATTAGTTTGGCTGGTATGATTTATTTTGGATGAAGACTCGCACGATCGTAGTTGTGTGCACGGTGAAAGCCCCCACTGGAAAGAAGCGGAAGCGGTCCGGAGTTGGCAACGCTGGCTATTGGCGGTGAAATACGAGGATACCGGCTGATCAGAGTGTTCCGAGGCGGAGAGATCCAGCGGCAACGATCACTTTCGGAAGGCGGAAATTCAAACACATCTTAAAAAAGACTGTGTTTTAAGTTTTCCATTGTTCTTTTAGGAAAATCTCGAGTAATTTGCATGTAGCATGCGTCAGTAGATCTTTGCGAGAATCCAGATATATCTGCATTAATGTTTAATCTGTGCTCTAGAACTATTGTCAGGGAAACAAACTTACGGTATTTTAATCGGTTGAATCCTTGTTTGTACCACTTTACGAAAGCTACTGAACAGGCATGCGGAAGAACTGAAAGCGAATTTCTTTCTGAGGTCATGTTATGCAGAAACCCAGTACATGTTGCACAGATGAAATTTAGTCATGCATTGAATATAAGTGGAAAAAGTGTGAAAAGTTTTGGTCTTGACAGGATATTTGTATCCGAATAATCCGCGTTAAAACCAGAGAAGAACAATGAAAGAACATGAACTGCACGATTATTGCTCTGTTTATATGCAATTCATTAGTGATTTGTGCATCAATTCGTAATTTTAATGTGATATGTGCACCGTATACGATATAAAAGTTATACATTGGTGGTACATGCATGAAAAGTCTGTTAGACATAAATGTGGAACGGTCTTGGGAAAATCACACATTTGTGTTTATCATATAAAATCCGCACAATTGGATAAGTTGTGTAATAATTGCATATGAACTTCATATAATACACAGAAACTGCATAATTCTCTACTATCCTAAAATTTTGTGCATAAAGACCAGTCGGCGTAATGGACCAGGACATCTGCGCTTACATCGGCAATTTTACAAAGAAACACTGATGAATTGCATTATATCGGCGTGTGTATCACCAGGCGTGGAAAATGCGCCAGATTGTTCGTAGTTTCTGTGTGACACAATCTTTGCTTCTAAAGGTTCCTTCCTCACTTTGTAGTACAGCAGGAAAACGTTACCAAACCGATTAGAGCACTGGATGTGGTCCCACCACGTGCAGCCACTTTCTTGTCAACTGGCGGCGCCCACATCCTGGGAGTTCTGGGGGTGCTGTAAGAAAGTGTTCATTGAGCCTGTTTGGTTTTGATTTTATGAATTACTTGATTTCCAGCTCTGATTCATCTTGCGTAATTCGCTTTGTGAACATTTACTTAGTGCTCTCAGTGATGTGTTGTGAGTTGCCGTGTTTTAGTTATTGTGTTGTGAGTTGTGTACAGTGGCAGAGAGGTGCAAGACACGTTTACATTTAAGTGCAACAACAAATCCAAGTACAAAATAAACAAATCCAGCTCAACAATGAAAGCAGAGACACGGTTTCTAACAGAAAGGGACGTAATATAAAACCAATTGTGTTTGATTTTCAAAGTTATTTATTACTGTTTTCTTTGTGGACATTATAAATCACGTGTGATCTAAAGCATATTTCTATTATTGTTACTGCATTAAAAATCTTTTTACTAAAACATGTTATCAGGTAAGGATTTTTGCATCACTTCTGGTTTGAAAGAATTCCCTTTCCGATAGCAGCTTCTGCTCAAGCTTTTGTTCACTTTTTCTTCTGCTATAAGCGTTTGAAGCTTAATGGAAAGGGAATCTCCTTAATACTGGAATTGTTATTATTTTTATTGCTTTGTAATTTTACTTTTAAGAATTGGAGGATTTAGAATTTGGGGGATTTTTGTTTTTGGACAGAGGGAGAAACCAGAGCACCTGGAGAAAACCCTGTTTAGAGTTGAGTGTCAGCCATTAAAGGGGGGCGGGGGTAACTTTCCACGCAATTGCCTGACCTCAAGAAAAATTAAACTGTACTGTCACTAATGTAATAATTTTCAACTAGAAATCAAACAAAATAAAATGTAAAACAAAAATGTTAAAAAGTAAACCTAGCTTAAACTTAAAGGGCTGCTGTTTAAAGTTACATTTAGTGCAACAGAATAAAAAAATGAAATGATAAATATCTACAAAATACACATTTAGAATAGAAAAGACACACTGGTCCCTATCAGTAAAATGCTAACTAAAAGGTTTCACTCTTTAACACTTTTTCAGACTTTTCCTACAATTAGCTCTGCTTAGAACATCAAAACTCCATCTAAGGTGCTAAAGGGCTAAAGACTTATTGGGCAGAAGTTGTGGGGGACTTTGTGTCTGTGTGTGTGGCGCAAATGGGGGGGCCTTGGTGTGTGTGCGTGTGTGTGGTGGTGGTGGGGGTGGGGATGTACAGGAAGAATGCTTTCTATCCGGAGCTGTGGACCTTTTAAACAGGTTCAGGGAACTCTGATCAAGACTTTTCTTTGTAGTCTTCTTTTTCAGCTCATCCACCAGCTGCTGCAGTTGATTGATTTGGGCCTGAAGTCTTCTTTCTGTTGGTTTTTCTTTTCACCTTAACAACTTTCTTGAGGTGAGCGACTTGTTGGGAAAGGCTGGACTTCTCTTCTTCCAGCTGCTGCTGCTGGCCTTCAAGGTCTCTCTGGACTTGGGCCAAAGCAGCTCTTAGATGGTGGACTCTTTGACCTCCAGGTCAAAGCTGAGTTTGGCTTGATTTGTTTGGATCCTTTCTTTGCTTCAGCTCTTCTCCCATTGCTGTAGTTTCGTAAGGTCAACTTGTCTTTTCAGTTTGGTAACACATGCTGCCTTGACCTCCTTACAATTTCTATTCTTAATTCAGCCATTTGTTTCACAAAAGAAGTCTTTTCTCATTCTGTTTTTCTAGGAAGTCTTCTGTCGATCATCTCAGTCTGCATTACATGCAGGTGGACATATCCTCTTTTGATTTCTGTAATGTAGCGGACTCTTCTTTTTCCATTTCTATCTTTCTCGGCTCATCTGTTCTTCAAGCTGAGCAGCTTTCTGAGCATCTTCCTGCAGCATATCATCTTCCTTCTGTTGATCCAGTTTTAGGTCTTCAATCTGACCCTCTAGTTCTGCAATCCTTGTCCTGGACGCCTTATCCTCCTCACAAGGTTTTCTTAATTCAGCCATTTCCTGCTGGAGGGAGGTGATTTGCCTCTGCCAGTCTTCTCTTTCTTTGGCCAGCTGATTCTGTGCTTCTTTTGATGCCAACTGATGTTCAGTTAGAAAAGCTCTTGCTCCATTTTCCTGCGTCCATCCGACAGAGTAGTCGGACGATCTGTCTCTTTTTCTTGAATTCTTCTCTTATGGAGTCACCTCAGCAGCTTTCTGAGCTTCCTGTTGTGAGCGTTTCTTGCATGAAGAGGACTTTCTACCTCCATTGCTGCCTTTCTTTTGTCAGGCAGCTCAAAGAGGACTCGCTTTCTCTAAAGTTCTTTCTTGTGCCTCATCTGTTCTTCAACCTGAGCAACTTTCTGAGCAGCTTCCTGCAGCATGTCATCTTTCTTCTGTTGATCCAGTTTTAGGTCTTCAATCTGACCCTCTAGTTCTGCGATCCTTGTCCTGGACGCGTTAACCTCCTCACGAGTTTTCTAATTCCACCATTTTCCTGCTGAAGGGGTGATTTGCCTCTGCCAGTCTTCTCTTTCTTGCCAGCTGATTCTGTGCTTCTTTTGATGCCAATGATGTTCAGTTAGAAAAAGCTCTTGCTCATTTTCCTCGTCCATCCGACAGAGTGATCGAGACGATCCTGTCTCTTTTTCTTGAAGATTCTTCTCTTATGGGTCACCTCGGCCGCTTTCTGAGCTTCCTGTAGCTGAGCGATTTCTTGCATGAAAGAGGACTTTTCTACCTCCAATTGCTTCCTTTTACTTTGTCAGGCAGCTCAAAGAAGATTTCATCTTTCTCTAAAAGTTCTTTCTTGTGCCTCATCTGTTCTTCAACCTGAGCAGCTTTCTGAGCAGCTTCCTGCAGCATATCATCTTTCTTCTGTTGATCCAGTTTTAGGTCTTCAATCTGACCTCTAGTTTCTCGCGATCCTTGTCCTGGACACCTTATCCTCCTCACAAGGTTTTCTTAATTCAGCCATTTCCTGCTGGAGGGAGGTGATTTGACTCTGCCAGTCTTCTCTTTCTCTGGCCAGCTGATTCTGTGCTTCTTTTGATGCCCACTGATGTTCAGTTAGAAGAAGCTCTTGCTCCGTTTTTTCCTCGTCCATCCGACAGAGTAGTCGGACGATCTGTCTCTTTTTCTTGAAGATTCTTCTCTTATGGGTCACCTCGGCCTCTTTCTGAGCGTCCCTTAGCTGAGCGATTTCTTGCATGAAAGAGGACTTTTCTACCTCCCATTGCTGCCTTTCTTTTGTCAGGCAGCTCCAAGTTTCCACTTTTGCTGAGTTCGTATTGTGGCTCATCTGTTCTTCAAGCTGAGCAGCTTTCAGAACAGCTTCAGTCAACTTCTCATCTTTTTGGCAGATAAACTCCTTCAGGCTAACTGCTTCTTCTTTCAGAGCAGTGTTTCTCTTCTTTAAGTGCCTCTGCAGTGCTTGCTGCACCTTGTTTTCCTTTGCCAAAGTTTGGGTCCCTCAGGCTGCCAGGTTGATTTAGGGACAGACACCGGCTTCAAAGGAAGGATGCAACTGGAGTGCTTAGTGGTCAGCAAAGCTTAAGGGTTTTAATCCTGCAGTTTGGTTTTTCTGGCTGTTGATGGTTCCATGGTATGATTTATAAGGTTTCTAAACAAAGGTTCTTTTAGGCCTAAAGTATTTTTCTCCTGCTTGATCTCTGAATTCCTTTCATGAAAGCGACTCCTGTATACAAAAATTGATCAAAATCATGGATTTAGGGTCTATAAAGTAAACTTTTGCCACTATGTTGTTGCAGATGATGTGACGTCATATGACATCAAATGACATCATGTGACATCATATGACATCATATGTTTCATTTGATGTATCAATGACATCATTAATTGGTGTGATGCGTAGTAAAACGATGCAATCAGCTAAGGAGTGGGAGGTGTTTTCTGGGGGCATTACTTCATTGTTTTTGCAAAAATATATTTTTCTATCATGGTGCCTCTGTGTCTCCTCCCCTCCCCTCTGCTTGGTCCCTGATTTGACTCAGCTGTGTCCATAACTCATCATGCCTCCAGATCTAAATAAGAAGATCCAAAACCAGTATTTATAAGCCGGTTTGTTGCCTCCAGATGGTGCATAGTTTGGTCGTCTTAGTCATTCTCGTTCATGTGTTTTTGCTCTCATTTAATTTACCTTCTGCCTTGTCGTCAGGATTATCTGTGGATAAGATTGCTGTGGATAAGACAAAATCAGATGAACAGACACACAAAGCTCTAAAAATTTAAAATGGTCAATCTGCGTTACCATTTAAACATTCTTTCTAGACAAGTACATTTAAACAATGATAATAATGAAATAAGTTACCATTTAAGCTTCTTTCTTAGTTCAGCCTGTCAGGTATTTTAAAAGTTTTGTTTGGTGTCCGATAGATTTTAAATAAATTATTCATATCTTGATCGTTTTTTTTTATTAACTATGAAAAAACGAAGTAAGAAACGAATCCAAGAACTTCCTTTTTCATTACCGTCATGCTTGTGGCTCATGTATTTGCATCATGGGAAAATCTGAGGCTGCATATCCTGAGTCAGTGTGCCTCCGCCTCAGCGCGAGCGCGTTATCGTCCTCCTCAACCTTGTTAGCTTCACGGGCAGATTCTCAGCAGCTTCAGACTGAGGTTTGTACCGGAAAAAAATCAATTCCAACCATATTTCATTTGGCGATATTTGCACCGTTTAAGTGCTGTCAGGGCGATGTTATTTAATTATTTATAAGCGTCCTTCAGCTTCTGACACTTGTTTCCACTGCATTAATCACCTGACTCTTTTCCCATACACACCCCCCACTTCAGACAGTCAAAACACGACAGCTGGTCTAATGTGATCATCATATCACGCTTCATCCCTCGCTGGGTTTTTCTGTGAAACGTCACGGAATCAAAGCGCAACCACAAGGGCTGCAGTGCTTCAACACCAACGCAGAAAGCATCTGCTGGACTGTCAAATCGCTACTGCCATCCGGAACCCCTGGAAGTACAACGCATTTTTGTTTTATTTTCTCCAGTTTCCAGACAAATATAAACACTTTTCTGCTGCTTGGAAGAAGCGGTGCAACACGTCGTAGCCGGTGAAATTTTTGCCAAATTTGATCTGGGCTTTCTGTCTGCTCTATTCCCATAGATGAAAGACTGGCGTCGAGTAGAGTTGCGGCAAAAATAAATGATTAATTTCTCCTCAATGACTGAAATTTCCATTCTATAACCCTTGTGTTTTCTATGGGGTCAGATGGCCCGATCCTTACGTGGCGTGTTATCCCTACCATAATAAAGAGCGGATAAAAGTGAAGAAGAAGATTTCATGTAATCCATGGACACCAGTGAAGATCACAAATCATTGAAGAAAAAAGGTTCAGAGCACTGACTAGTGGGTCTAGATGACCCAATTTTAAAGTGCCTAGGATAGCACCCCAAGGGCGCCTCCTGTTGGAATAATTTATGAAAGTTATCTCATATTTGCTTTTATGAATTACCTGGCTGTAGGTGATATAATCATGTTTGCAGAAGTGTGTGTAGTCAACTCTGTTTCTGAAAGGTGGAGGTGAAACTCTTGGAAGCGCGACGCTATCTTAGCGTCTTCCAGCATCAGCATGAAAACTACTGCTATCTGTGTCTAGACCAGGGTGTCAAACTCATTTTGGTTCGGGGGCCACATTAAACCCGTCTGATCTCAAGTGGGCGGACCAGTAGCGTAAAGGCAAAATAAAGCTTATTCTTGTTTTTAATTGGAAAAACATGCCTCAGCAACATGGTAGCCTAATCATTTCTTTTTACCACGTTCATTCTAAAGGCCAATAGACTTAAATAAAATTAATTTCACTTATTGATAATACATATATATATTCCTTTATTCAATTTTATACACACTGAATATTTTAAATCGGACACTGAAGCAATTCTGATAATAAATTCAAGAGGGGCTACAGAAAAAAATGAAACATCTTCCTAAAATATGGCGATCAACGATGACAAAAATTACACCAAATTAAACTTGCAAACATTTCTGAACATAGGATTTTGGAGTTAACCTCCTTTCTCTCCTGAGCTTCTGCTGAACCGTCAATATCAGGATTCAAATCCTGTGTAGCTGTCATGATTTCAAAGGCAGGCGGCGTTAAACAAACCAGCTGAGAAATAGTTCCTGCTGGGCGGGCGCAATTTGAAAGTGCGTCGGATTGCCTAACAGCGATACGCTTGTTGACTGACGAAAGCGTGGCGAGAGTCCCTCGGGTCAGCTGGGTCCGGAGTTCGGCCAGATCGTTCTGTCATGATTTCAAGGCAGGGCGAACCCAGATGCTGGAACCCAGAAAGAGGTCCGGGACGTGACAGGTAGAAGGATTTATTATTTTCTTTGAGGCTGGCAAAGAGGGTTGGCGAGAGGTGATCCAGATGGATAGTCTGTGGCACGGCTGGAGGTGCGGACGCGGCAGTTCTCTGATCCTTCCTGACAGCAGGCTGGGGGTCTGTGCTGACGTCACTCTTGGACAGGATTCCTGGGACAAGGATCTGGCGCTGATTATTGGCGTTGGGTCTGCCTTTTAAGCAGCAGAAGTTGATGGTTTGGTAATGACACGGCTGGAGAATAATCAGGAGCAGGAGGGGAGGTCTGACAGAGAGCACCACTTGACAGTAGCAACACATTCTGTCATTCAAGTGTGCAAAAACACAATGAAATGTCCATTATTATTATTTATTATTATAAGAAACTTTTCCGGGTTGCTGCCTGAATTTTGTGGCAACACCGCCTTCTTCCTGACGGCACGATGTGGCGTATCAGTGACCAAAATTATCATGTGACCAGTTCACTTCAACATTGTCCAACACAGTAACTACAGAGAGCTGACTATGTCATCGGCAGTTGTTGACTGGCAGTTGAAGACTTCTGCAGCCTTCAGCATTTTTCAATAAGTTCAGCAGTTTGGATGTTTGCTCCAACTTGTCTACAATCAGGTGTCTTTCACTGCTCCATCACTGACGTCATGGCTACTGTGAAATCCAGATTGTTATTTTTCGGTCCAGCTAATAGTTGCTAAATCTTTTTTTTTTTCGTAGCTGCAAATGGTGAAACTTTTCTTTGTGGAGAGTCTCATAGTGGTGCTGAATATTTATATTTTGAGAACCTTTGATGACATACCAAGCTTGCAGGTTTGCATTCAGCTCATTGAACAAATAAAATGCTTTCCATTTTGCTGGAAAAGCGCTCAACCTTCACTTCAACCTTTTTCTTTCGACAACATTTTGGTCATTAGGGTGTCACTACTGATCATCCTTCAGTGATGAAGCTCACAGGAAACCAAACTAGACACAGAGCTGTTAAGTTTCGTTTTTGGCACATGCAGAGTTATGTTGTTTTGCCGTTTAAGCTTTCTTTTGCCCCCAGTGGTAATTGTGCATTTCGGTTTTTCTTAGAAAAATCATAACTTTGCCACAATGGACTAGAAACTTACTTTCTTTTTAAACATCATATTTTTACTCTCTCTTCATGTGTGGGCCGGACTAAACCCTTGCCTGACGGGCATTATCTTTGACAGGTCTAGACCTTGTAACAGTCTCACGATAAATGAGTATTTACAAAAATTTATCAGGATCTCATTCATTAACTGAATGTGCAGTTCTTTGTCCTTGCCTAAAACAACTCCAACACAATGAGGTTTTCCCAGGTAATTATGAGTATATTGAAATATACACATATATTTACAACTTCACTTTTAGTAAACCACCACCTTTACACCCAGTCTTTTTCTTATTTACATAGTACTTTAAAAAAGTTTCTTTGGCGTTTTGTCCCTCTGGACAAAGCAGTCTCAAAAGATAGAAAGGCATGTGATGCTCCGTCCGCATTCCTGATGGTCAGCGACTGTACCGGATCAGCTGTGATGGAAATCGTGAGACTTTCTGATGAGAAGACCTTGGAAGAGATTGTAAGAAAGTTCTGATATATTTCTCAGCTTTGTTTAAATGGTAAATGGTAAATGGCATATACTTATATAGCGCCTTTCTTCCTACAAGGACAAAAGCGCCTCACAGTCACAGACCCATTCACCCAGTCACACACATTCACTCACACATTCACACACTGGTGGCGGCTCCGTTGCCAAACACAGGCTTGGATTTTCTTATACATGTTTCTGGCCCTTAGGCGCTAGCTTTGCTGAAAATTTATCTGTTGCTTTGGATAATGGATGTGACCAGACCTAGACTAAGTCACCACGTTTGGGAAGTGCGCATCTTCCTCGGTAATAATAACACCCATTCTCCTTTTGACCTCTTCGCCGCCGTCTACTGTCCTTCAGCAGAGAATATGCCAACCTCTGGTCAGGGAGATGGTGGTTGTGAATGAGTCTCCAGTGGTCTGTGGATAGTTCTTCCTAAGGCCTGCATCGCAGGTGTCCTTCGGTGGTCTCTTGAAGTGCTGGATTTATGGCGAAGCGGCATTCCGGAATACATTGGTCCCACGTGGTATGATACTGCCCAACAACTGAGGTAATCATGGTTTTTATGGTTTATTGCAATGTTTGTGAGATTGGTTTGTGGATGATAACTTGTGGTCAACTTAGGAATGACTCCCCAGGCAGTACAAAGCTCTTAATAAGGTGACTTATGAACTGGGGACCCCTGTCGGAAGACTGAATGTTCGGAGCTCCCCTAAGCGGGTAAAATCCCTCCAGGATTTTAATTGAAGCAGTGTTCTAGCGTCTTCGAAGGGAACATTTCAACCAATTTGGTGTAATGATCCACAACCACCAACAGTGGAGTCTTTGCTTCTGGTAAATGGCCCATGATGTTGATTCCATTATTTCCCTGGACTGTGCACTGAGGTGGAATAAATCAGCTGGGTTGATGTTATCAGCCTTCATACTTTTACACATGTGACGTTTCTTGGCGTACTCACACATCCTTTTCTTATGCCGGGCCTGCAAGCAACCTCCAAAAAAACTCGCAACAGGGTTTTTAACAGTCTAGATGGCCCCTAGAGGGTTTTTGTGTGGAAATATTTGGAAGAATTCAGCTCTCAGTGACTTTGGAACCACCAACTGGTACTTCATGCCTTGGTCTTGCCGAGGAGCCGCGTCAGCACTCATGGCGGATCTCAAAGCCTATGCGGTCTGAGGAAATGGTTAAGGTGAGGACTGGCGTGGAGTCACATACAGTAGGAATGCTTTGTTTTGTTCTTGTGTGATATCGAAATTTGTAGGTAAGTCTGAGGAAACTTTACCAGAAACTGTTGACCATTTTATGGTTAACTGTTGGAGTGATTTAGGACATTCTGTGTGAAATGATGATGCTGCAGCACTATTAGCAGTAGTCCAACACGGAGGAAGTTCATCGGGCTGCAAAGCATAGTAGAGATGAACACCCGGCAGAGATGAATGAACATTAGAGTCAGTATTTACAGAAGGAGAGTCTTTGGGAAGAATAAACGAATGAAATTTATATCCACGGTCTGTTTTCAGGCCGTAAGTGTTTTTGGCAAGATTAAGAATGGCTCCAGACTCTGTGAGAAAATCCAGACCAAGAATCAGAGGGAAGGCCAGATGTCCATCATCCATAATATGCATGTCCAAAGGCCATTGTCCTCCATGCAACTTAACCCTGATGGTCTTCTTCTCCAAAGCCTGGTGAATTGTTCCGTCTGCCATTACAAAGTTTGTTCTTTCCCCCTGTTGACCTGACTCCTTCTTGTGAGCGATGGTTCTCCATAAACTGTCTCTGATTAGGGTATAAGTGCTACCAGTGTATAACACAGCCTCACACCTCACACCTTCATTTCATTCATTTTCTTAACCGTTTTTTCCCTTTCGGGGTCACGGAGCTGCCGGAACCTATCCCGGCCACTTGGGTAATGGGAACGACCAAAAGTCTTGGGTCCCGGTCTCTGTGATGGCTCAGCTGTCCTAAGGTGACACCAACAGTCCCTTTTGATGTTGTCTTTTTATCAGTGCGTCTTTTTGTTGGTCGGTCTGAGCTAGCACGCACCTTCTGCCAGTAATCTCTAACTCCAGTACAGTCTTTCTCCACCATTGATCTTATTTTCACCAGCTGGGAAACAGAAGACACTGTACCACGGAGACATCTAGCGACCTTTGGATTTATGTTATTTAAGATTCAACGCACTTTTCTTCTTCGGACATGTCTGGTTTCCACTTCAGGCATAATGCTCTGTAATCATAAGCAAAATCCCTTATGCACTGATCGGGCTGTAGGATGGTTACTCTTAATTTCTCTTCCACCTCGTTCATGTAATCAGTGGGGAGAAAAGCAGACAGAAAGGCTTCCTTAAAGGATAACCAGTCTTGTACATCAGCTTTTGTGGCTTTCCACCAACTCAGAGCTGGCCCTTTTAAAACAGCAGTAAAATCTGGATCTACAGCAGACATAGCATTTGTTGAGATCCTTGTTGGCGACATTTTATCATGACTTTGTGTCTGTGAAGTTGCCATTTTAAATAAATACAAATGCCAAAATAAAATCAAACAACACATTCACTACATCACAAATAAGTCCCCATACTGGCCACCATATGTAACACTCTGCATTAAA
>CM074494.1:5550542-5579109 GCA_037389245.1 Oryzias sinensis | reverse complement strand
AAGATTGAAGAACCTGCAGAACTCTAGAAAGAGTAGAATGAGGTCGAAGAACAGCTTAAAAAAACACCACATTCAGGACTACAACTGTCGGTTTCCTCTGGTCAAGAAACTTCTAAGCCTGGAAAAAAAGGAGGAAACGTCTCAACTGGACCAAGACTAGTAGGACTGGACTGTTGGCCAGTGATCCGCGGTTTTGTTTTCTGATGAAAGGAAAGTGCATGGATCATTTGGGAATCAAGGTCCAAAGGATTGGAGGAAGATCCAGTCTGAAATCTCAATAATCAGTCAGGGTTTGGGCTTCTTCCAGCTTCTTCTGGTCCCTGCCCGTAAACTAAATGTATTTTGGAGTTTATCCATCATGTTCCTGTAAACCACACATTTGGATTTAATTCAAGGTTGTGTCCCAGATAACTATTGCTTCACTACAAAGTAGCCTCGAGAGCAGGGGTGTCCAAAGTTTTTTTGGTGAGGGCCAAATACAGAAAAATGAGCAAAGGTCCGGGCCGCACACAAGAGGTGACATATTGACACATGATTACTGTGTATTTCTAACTCACCTATAATGCAAAGAACATTGCTCTCAGTGGGAGCAGTGATGCTGATCTGTGCCACATAAAACAAGCGCACGTCAAAATGTGCTATGAACAAAAAAAACAACACGTTCTTTTTTACATAAAGGGAATACTTTTTCACAGTTCAGAATGCATTTTCTTCACCTTTTAGGTTCACTCTATCTCTGTGAAGCGTGCAAACATGGCCTTGCAAACAGTATCCTTGTAGGTGTCAGACGGAGACGGCTCATAGGAGCTTCCTTTACTTCCTAAGCCTGTTGCTCTTATGAAGCCTGTGGGGAGACGTGATGGCCATTATGAGGAGAGGCAGGCAGGCGGCAACCCCTCGTGTAACGCTGCTAATTACACGAGGAAAATAGTGAAGCAGGCCTGGATGGAAAGCGTGTGTTGACTCACTGCGATGGGAAAAAACTGTTGTTAAGCTAACAGGCTAGTTGGCATTAGCTTGAATTTCTGTGCTCGTTCGGCACCTGTGTACGAAGCGTAGCTGCTCTGATGCTTGGTCTCATAGTGCCAACGGACATTTTACTCTTTCATCACGGCAACATCTTCAGTGCAAATCAAACAGACACACTTTCCGTTGATTTCCTTAAAGAAATATTCATTTTCCCACCCTGTTTGAAATACACACTCAGTTGCTATCTTGTGTTTCTTCGGTGCTGCCTTTTCTGGTGACTTGTGGTAAATATTCTTCTTTTCTTAATTTTGTTTAGTGGAGAAGCACCTTTCTGTGACTGAATCCATCTAGTGTTGAAACTGAGAAGTGCAACAGAGTTGAGCTCAAGTGCCATGTGCGGGCCATATTCAATTATATTTGCAAAATTTGCTGCAGGCCAATAAAAACAGACCCGCGGGCAAACGGCGGCCCGCGGGTCTGTTTTTATTGGCCTGCAGCAAATTTTGCCCGCGGGCCATAGTTTGGACACCCCTGCTCCAGAGCCTCATAGCTCAAAGTCTTCTGTGGCTTTTGCAAATATCTTACTGCAGAACCATCACATTGATCATTATAAAATACATCTCACTTTATTTGTTTAAATAAAAAATAAACTTTGGGATATTTTTCTGTTTTTCCTCAAGACAATAATAAAATGATTCTCTAATTTTTATTCTTCTTTTTTCCCCTCTTGGACTAACGCGGGACAACAACTCAAAAACCCAGAAACACCACAGAGAAAGTAACAGTCATTCAGCTGCAGCTTCTGCAGCAGGAATGAAGTTCCCCGTACCGGAAGAGTCTCTGGATGATCTCATGAACTCAGACATGTGAACCGATGCTTTAAAAGACCTTTTCTAATTAAATAAACCAGTTTTTTTAACATCTGTGTCTTCCATGCATTGTAAATTAGATAAACACAGACACTACGGCATGCAGTGATCAGGCTAAAACCATGATGGTAGCTCCTCCCACATGTGGCCAGGGCATCAAGCTTATGAACATGACTGTCATGACTTGCTAGGCAAGACAGACCCAGACACTGGAACCCAGAAGAAAGACAACAGTTGAGTGAAGTGGTAAGTAAGGAGTTTTATTTTCTCCAATGTGATTCGGTTTGAGGCGTAGCAGGAAGTCGGCGAGGTTAGAGGTTCGGCGTTGGCTCGTAACGTGGCTGGAGGTTCGGCGAAGCTTCGTGGCGAGGTAAGACGCTTCTGTGATGTAGTACTGCTTGGATTGTCTGGAACCTCTGGCGTCCACTCGTGGTTTTGGTGATCCTGAAGAAAAGGCAAAGGTTGATTAGGGAAGAGCAAAAACAAGGAACTTGAAGACTAAGAAGACCAGACTAAACACCATCTGGGGCAATGAACTGGCGATGAATACTGGTCCTGGAGCTCCTTATGAATGTCTGGAGGCAAGATAAGATGAGTGGAAGCAGCTGGGATGAGTCAGAGGCCAAGCAGAGAGGGGTTGGGGAAGGAGAACTGACAAAGGCACCATGATAGCGTCGAGCAGCAAATTTGCCAAACCTAAAAAAGGAAAGGGTTTCGACACAAGTTTGGCGCAGGAATCACGTAGCATCAGAGTGCTGGAAATTATAATAACACCACAAATGCGCTGCGAAAGCACCAGACAACTAAAAAAGAAAAAAGGAAACACATAATCAAATTGATTATAAACCAGTTGTGAGAATTCTGCATTCTGCTGAGTATGTTACGGTGGCCCTGAAGTGCAAATTACATCAAAACACCACTTGAAAAATTTCAGACACTAAAACGTAAAAACCAAAGATCAGAAAAACGTTCCAGTAAACAAAATGAAATGTTAGAAAAATGAAACACAATGAGAAACCGGTATAGGAACGGTTGGACACTCATTGGATGATGATATCCAGTATTTCGTTTGAAATGATGCACAAACGGCATCATCCAGTCTGCAAACATCCCATAATATTTTCCTTTTCGTTTTTTTTAATTGTGTTTTGTTTTTTAACATTTCATTTTATTTTCTGTTTTTATAGAAACCGGAGATCTAGCTTTTTTTCTTTAAGTTTCTTTTTAGGTTTTTTACCAAATGAGATGGTAAAATTTCTGACTTTGTATTTCAAGAATTCTCACTTTTTGATTGAGTAATCTAGATTGGAGTTAGATTACCTGTATTTTTTGTTTTAGGATTGAATAAATAAGACTGTGATCAGTCAGAGGTGCAACAGATATATCAGAGTGTATTTCAGTACTTGATATTTCACTTGCAACAAGTCAATTGTCAAGTCTTGATTTTTAAGTAGAGCTGAACCATGAATATTGACTTGCATCTGGGTTGAGATGATCCCACACATATACCAGGTTTTGTTTATTACAGACGTTAGTAAATACCAAGTCGTTCCTCTGTGCAGCTGTCTCTGCAGCCCACAGCTCCGCCAGGGTCAAATGCAGAGAGCAACTTTTGCACACCTGTGTGATAGCTAACAGGACTTTAAATTTAAACATGGGACGGCCTTTAAGGCCTGGGGTTTGACACCTGTGCAATGCAAGTTCAAATATTACAGTGTAAAAGATCATTTTGTTTTTAAAGTAAAAGTAGGTGTATATTTACTATCTTTTTGATGGATTAATAATGTAAGATAACATAATTTCAAAGTAGAAATCCTTTCTGTAGATCTATTTAACAATAACGATGAAACAGATGTAACCCCCCCACCCCCCACCCCCAAAATCTGACTTTGCGGGAAAAAACTGGTTTAGGTTCGGCTGAGGTTCGGGATCTTTTAGTTCCTGGTTGAAACACGTTTCAAGCAGAGATATGCGATCTGGGGAGAGGCAGGTGACAAGCAGCGCTTCACTGTTGTCTTCCTCACATGCACTCATGAAAGCCTACTGATAATAATATAAATGTGTTCATAAACCTTTTCCATAGATGCTGTTTAGAGGTTTGATTCTATTTATTTTAATCCTTAAAATCACTGTTTTTGTGTATTTCCTGTTTAATTTTAGCATGAGGCTGTGAGCTCTGCAGCACGAGAGATTACGCAATCCTGAGCTGAGCCTGAGTTTGGGTTGATTGTTCCTTTAGTTTACTTAGCGTATGCTAATAATGTAAAGCTTTTTCTTACATTCTAGACACTTTTAGGAAAACAACTGGGCTTTTTGTAACGACAGATTATTTGTTTTATGAATGCACATATATGTTTTTGGAAGGATTTTTACTGTTTGTTTTGCGCAAAATTCCTTTTTATAACGCAATTAGTCACCTCGGGTGAAATTTGATTTAGTTCCTAATGTTTTCTTTAATACCTAGACATATTAGATTCACAAGAACAGGTTTTTGCAAATTAAACTCCTCTTTATTATGTTTCATAGGACATTTTCTTTTCTTTTAACTCACCTAAATTAATCATCTTCTTTCTCTTTCGGCTTTTCCCATCAGGGGTCGCCACAGCAAATCATCCTTTTCCACCTCACTCTATCGTGAAAATATTCCACCATAACATTAACCAACTTCATGTCCTCTGTTAAGACATCCATATATCTCCTCTTTGGCCGTCCTCTTGCCCTCCTGCCTGGCAGCTCCATCTCCAACATCCTTCTACCAATATATCCTCTATCCCTCCTCTGAACATGTCCAAACCATCTCAGTCTGGCTTCTCTGACTTTGTCGCTAACACAGGCAACATGAGCCGTCCCTCTGATGTACTCGTTCCTTATCCTGTCTAACCTGGTCACTCCTAAGGAGAACTTCAACATCTTCATCACCGCTACCTCCATATCAGCCTCTTGTCTCTGTCTCACTGCTACCATTTCTAACCCATAGAGCAGAGCTGGTCTCACCACTGTCTTGTACACCTTTCCTTTGAGTCTTGCTGACACTCTTCTGTCACACAACACTCTTGACACTTTCCTCCACCCGCTCCAACCTGCCTGCACTCGCCTCTTCACCTCTTTTCCACACTCCCCATCACACTGAACTGTTGACCCCAAGTACTTAAACTCCTGCACCTTCTTCACCTCAGCCCCCTGTAACCTAACGCTTCTACCTTGATCCCTCTCGTTCAGACACATGTATTCTGTCTTACTACGACTGACCTTCATGCCTCTTCTTTCCAGAGCAAACCTCCACCTCTCTAGCTGTTCCTCCACCAGCTCTCTACTCTCACTGCAAATGACAATGTCATCCGCAAACATCATTGTCCAGGGAGATTCCTGTCTTACCTCGTCTGTCAGCCTGTCCATCAGCATAGCAAACAAGAAGGGACTCAAAGCTGATCCTTGATGTAGTCCCACCTCCACTTTGAACTCCTCTGTCTGACCTACAGCACATCTCACCACCGTCATACTTCTCTCATACATGTCCCGAACTACTCTGACATACTTCTCTGCCACTCCAAACTACCTCATACAGTACCACAGCACCCTGTCATACGCCTTTCCTAAATCTACGAACACACAATGCAGCTCCTTCTGACCATCTCTCACCTAAATTAATGAAAAGTGAAATTACAAGGACAATTTCCACAATTGTTTATGAAAGGCTAATGAGATAAACTAGAACTTCCACAGTGGTTTTTTTATTATTTAATATTTGAGCAAAACATCAGTGGTTGTTAGTAAAGTTCAATAGGAATCCATTCCTCTCTTTCTGACTGCAAACACGGTTAATGTAATACAGTGTTTTTCAACCTTTCTATGAGCCACGGCACACTTTGACCTTGACAAAAATCCCGCGGTACACCAGCATCCCAAAAAAAAAAAGAAAAAAAAAAAAGGCAGAAATTCATGGTCTGTACTGATCGACAACCCCCCCCCCCCCCCGCGGGCAATCTCACGTGCATTTTTGTGATAATTGTGGCCGAAAAAGCAGGAAGTTGCGGCTGTTTTTTCTAAGAGAAGTTAAATTAGAAAAATTAGAAACTGTTTGATTGTTTGTTGGGGTTTCAAGACGTTTCACAAGGACGACTCATTGTGCGCTGGGACACTGGCCCTTTAAGCCAATGCATCATGGGAGACGTAGTGTGAAAACTGCCGAAAAAGGGCAGAAAGACTCGCTTCTCTGAGCTTCATTGTTTTGTTCACTTGTTCCACGGTCTGATACCGGACTCTGTGGAAAGCTACACCGCTAAAGACAAGCTTTAGCTGGTATTTTTGTTAGAACTGAGGGACTTTATCAGCAGAATTAAGAACAAGGAAGTGAAGACTTTAAGCACTTCTGATTGGTCAGACTGATGACATGTGATTAAGCCTTCAAGAATGATTGGTGGAGACAGTTAAAGGGGTGGGACTTTTCCTTACACAGTTATAGCTGCAGCTAAATCGCGGTACCGTCATTCTTATCAAAATGTCTTTAATAGAATTAAATAAACACAAAGAAAAATAATTTTAAGATCTTTTATATTCCTAACTACTCAGTGTTCTATCAGGGCCTGTTTGGATGAACAAAGAGCTGATTTCCTGGAGATGGAAAATGTTTTTAGATCAGTTACTGAGGGCAATTTTCCACGGCACACTTGACCATCTCCCACGGCACACTAGTGTGCCGCGGCACACTGGTTGAAAAACACTGATGTAATATCATTAAAATATGTTAAACCAGGACTTTTAAAACTTTTTTTTTGTTAGATCTGGTGGTAGATGACGCTTAGGTTGGAAAGTCATGACCCAATCTGGCAACGCTGGGCAAATATTTAAATGATGATTCAAAGAAGTTTTTGAAGTGATTTCCGTTTTTAAATTCTTATGAAAACATTTGGATTCTTGACACTGACATTTTCCTGAAAGTGGACCAGTAAGGAAGTTAAATGGCCCTCACGTAATTGTTGGCCTGAGGCCCCCAAACTGCCAACTAAGTCCTCTACTGATCCCCTGGATATCCTAAGTAGTGCTTGCTGGTCTAGTGTTGTGCATTTCTGCTTAGTCATGTAACACAACAAGACCATTAGTTAAAGAGATCTTGCATTAAGATCTCAAAATAACTCAATATACCAAAATTCTGCTCCTTAAAGCAGCCGACAAATTGAAAACTTTGAAAGAAAAATACTTATCACAGAACTCCACAAACATGGTCTGCATTCAAGCTTTATTTTTTACATGACTTTTGCACAGGTTGTATAATGGCGAAGTGTTCAGCGCTCTCAGCTTGCAGCAAAAAGGCCCTGGTTCAAATCCCTGCTGGGTTCTTTCTGTGCATGAGTGGGCACTCCAACTACCTTCCGTAGTCCAAAAACATGCTTCAAAGGTAGTGAGATGATTCTAAACTGTCCCTAGCTGTGAATGTGCACATTATTGTGTAACCCTGCAACTGTGGAGTAAGATAACTGTCAACATAACAATATATGGATATATATGGAAACAAGATGGCGGATGCTGGCACACACTGGCTGCCGCTCCTGATCTGGATTTCAGTCAGACAACTCTTGCAGAAGAATATTTATTTCACAACAACTTTAGGTTGGCATTCACAACTTGATTCACAACTTCGTTTTGGCATAAGGCACCGTTCAATTCCTTGAGATAATTCTTTTTCCTTACACTTTCGGGTAACAAAAACCCCTGTAACGGAGCCCACAGGTGGAAGCCGGGGAGGAGGGAGGGGCAAAGAACGAACGCTGAAGGTAAAAGAGAATGAACAATTGTACACCTGACCTAAATAGGACGCTGAGCAGGTGAGTTAATTGACTGACCCGCCCTAGTGGAGTAACCTGTAATTCTGCAGTGTCTGCCCGAAATGCGACGAGTCGCTATTTCAGTCGGACAACTCTTGCAGAAGAATATTTATTTCACAACATCTTTAGGTTTTCACAACAACTTTAGGTTGGCATTCACAACTTGATTCCCAACTTCGTTTTGGCATAAGGCTCCGTTCAATTCCTTGAGATAATTCTTCTTCCTTACACCAATATCATCCAGAAGAAGAAAATGTGAATGTATAATCAGTTTGTAAATAAGATGAGGTGTGTTTTCGGCGGCATTCCATTTTCATTTCATTCCATTTTCCAGTATGACTGTTATGTGTTTACCTGGCACCATTGACCATTGGGCCGCTCCCATTCAAGAACCACTCTACGAAGGGAACATTCTATCTAGTGGATCTGCTACGTGTTTACCCGGCACCATTGACCGTTAGGCCGCTCCCGTTCGAGAACCACTCTACGAAGGGAACATTCTATCTAGTGGATCTGCTACGTGTTTACCCGGCACCATTGACTGTTAGGCCGCTCCCGTTCGAGACCCACGCTACAAAGGGAACATGCTATCTAGTGTTTCTGCTATGTGTTTACCCCGGCACCATTGACCATTGGGCCGCTCCCGTTCACCAGGGGAACATACTATCTGAAGAGAGAAGGAAGAATGAAGGGGAGCCAACAAGATTACACAACCTGATTCAATTTAAACACCATGCATTTTATACTCATCATTCGCGGCTTCCACTTGAGGAAGGACTTCTCTTAAGATAATTATTTTCCTTACACTTTAGGGTAACAAAACCCCCAACACCAAGATCATCCAGAAGAAAATGTGAATGTATAATCAGTGTGTAAATAAGATGAGGTGTGTTTTCGGCGCATCCATTTTCATTTCATTCCATTTTCCAGTATGACTGCTATGTGTTTACCCGGCACCATTGACCATTGGGCCGCTCCCATTCGAGAACCACTCTACGAAGGGAACATTCTATCTAGTGGATCTGCTATGTGTTTACCCGGCACCATTGACCATTGGGCCGCTCCCGTTCGAGAACCACTCTACAAAGGGAAAATTCTATCTAGTGGATCTGCTATGTGTTTACCCGGCACCATTGACCGTTGGGCCCCTCCCGTTCGAGACCCACTCTATGAAGGGAACATTCTATCTAGTGTATCTGCTATGTGTTTACCCCGGCACCATTGACCGTTGGGCTGCGCCCGTTTACCAGGGGAGCATACTATCTGAAAGAGAGAGGGAAAGAAATGAAATGGGAGCCAACATAAGAAGTACTCATACCTGATCTTAGAACGTAAAGCCCACGTCCGCAAAACGCTGTGCGGAACTATAATTTTAGCTGCCATGAACGACCCTAGGATGACACTAACTTACATCCAATATAATGCTCCCGATGACATCCTATGCCATGCTGAAATAACCCCACATTCGAAGCTTCCATCTCATACTATGACGGGGTTAACGGCCATAAACATTTCATTTGGCATAATATTTACACAAGCTTAGTAACATCCATTATTCGAAGCTTCCATCACACTATGACGGGCTCAACGCCATAACTTCCATTATGCATGCTACTCACACAGGCTTAGTAACTTCCATTATTACGAACTTCCGACAATACCACAACGAGCTTAACGGCCACGAAGTTTTCTTCCATTTGGCATACCAATTAAACGCCCTCAAACCTCCATGTAATCGAGTTCCATCTAAATATTAGGAACAAGCTCAACGGCCAGAATTACTATGCATCATTGACATACTAACATATAAATGAACTTACAAACCAATTTTGTAGCTCCATCGCATACTAATACAAACCCAGAACATCCTTAATTTTTTAGGCTTCCACCTGGCAAATAATTTTCTTTCAACATTTATAATCCAAGAATTTTACATTCATTCTGCCGCTGACAAATAGATTGACTCAAGTCAGAAGTGTCATTGGAACGCAGAGGAGGTCCACCACCCCTTCACTTTCAGTGCAGCAATAGGTACGTTGAGCAGTCGTCATTGCAGCACCAGATCAGGGAATGCAGGGGTGTGACAATCGCCAGAAATGGAGCAGCTGACCGGGGAATAGGCGTTCGCAGGCTCAGGATGCGATGCATAGATAAAGACAAAACCAGTATTAGTCTTGGCAAAGAACATATAAATAACCCAGAAACTGATCAGTTTTAAAATGCTTGAGATAAATGAAATAACAGTGCTTTTAAAAGAACAATTCTGAGAAAGTGAAATTCGGTAGGAGTTAAGGAAAAGTCCCATTGTGGAGTCATCGCACAATAGAAACCACCAGAATAACAAATTCTAACAGAGAATTGACAGTGAAATACAGAACCTGCACGAAATCTTAACACCAGTTTTTTATGTACACCAATGGTAAGAGAAGTAACCTTTAAAAGTTCCAAAGGGGCGCGCCTTCAGAAGGTCACCGAGGAGCAGGCGCTGGGAAGGGTAACCGAGGACCAAGGAGATTGTAGATGAGGAAGGTCAACATCCCACGTAGCAATGGATTGCGGCTCGGCCGGATTTGATTCTTGTATCTGATAATAGAGGTTCTGGAATAGGTGGAAAACAAAGCACAGACTACTGAAATGAATTAACCAAGGACGTCCGGATACACCAAAGACGGGATGAACGACGTGCAGCACAACGCGAAAGATTACATAGGGGCAGAGAGGCACGCATCATAAACCAAAGATCTGAGCAGAAACAAATCCGGATGGCGGTGACCTATCCGTCTTCCTTGAATAAAGCGGAACCGAAATCCAAAACGAGTGTCTGACGGAACAATTTACAGAGATGGCATAGTCAGCCGAGCGCAAATGAAAACCAGAAGGAACACGAGGAAAAAGCCGCCGATGCCAAATTTAAACGCGGAGGAACCAAGGCGCGACAGTTCCCACACAATCGCGTCAAACCTGAACGTCCGAGTGTCAAAACAGAAAATGGGCCCTGGGAAAAGCCCATCATGAACACCCCCCCCCCACACCAACGACATCACACACACACACACACACACACACACACACACACACACACACACACACACACACACACACACACACTTCCTTCTCTCTCCCTCACAGAAGAGACATATCCACATATCCATAAACCAACCAATCCAAATGCAGGTCAACTAGCAATTGTACACAGCTTCAAAGAAAGCAAAACAAAGAGCCGCCACTGAATAATCGCCCAGACAGCAGAAACCGGACTAGAGTTTGAAGAAACGCACTGTGCCTTATTGAGAACTGCAAGTCCCAGGGTCCTTAGGGGCATGACGTCACAGATGACTGCGACAAGCGGGGGGAAAAAAACCCGGAAGAAAACACAGCACAGAAGCCGAGGCTAACGCACGCCGCTCACCAAACATTCCGGCGACGACGGCACCCAAAAACGCTGAAACATCTCCCGATCGATCGCCACAGACAACCCGAATGCGGCAGAACACCGCTCCGTAGACACGCAACGCGACACGCAGACACGCGACACGAGACCCGCGGCTCCGAAGATGCGCCAGGAGCCGGCAGTCGAAAATATATGGGCAGACGCGGGGAGACGCCCCCCCCCCCATAAGAAGGAGGGAGATCCAACAAGATCCGACAAGGACCGGGGGGACCATGAAAAGAGAACAGCGAGCACAGAGAACTGCAAAGAATGAGCGCTGAAAGTAAGAGAGAATGAACAATTGTACACCTGACTTAAATAGTACGCTGAGCAGGTGAGTTAATTGACTGACCCGCCCTAGTGGAGTAACCTGTAATTCTGCAGAGTGTCTGCCCGAAATGCGACGAGTCACTATTTAACTATTCTCACTGGACTTTTTGCTGGATCTACGTTTCTCTACTGCTCTCTGGCAGCTTACTTGTGGAATATTAAGACTTCAGTTTCATAGTTTTGTCTAAGCTTTAGTCAAACTTGGAACATCCATCTGCATCTCAGCTCGACCCACCTTTGGCGTCCTCCTGCTGTTTTCTCCCTCGTCAATCGGGACACTCCCTCACTGAAACCATCAGCACATCAGCACGTCTCAGCCCTTGTGGATTGTGTTTTCCTGGGATTTATCCATTCCAGTGTTTCACAGCCCAGGGCAAAATCTCCGTGCATGGACAGTTAGCCAGCTTCTAACTTCAACTATCTGGATTTTACACAGACTTGTAAATACATCCGCTAGCGTTAGCCCAGTGCTAGCTCCGGTCTGCCAGAAGAGCATGTTTCTGCAGCCATACTCCGCCTCTGTTGGAACAACTGCCGCCCGCCTTATATGAAACTGTTCCACATCGCCGTCTTCAACACCGCGGGTCTGGACGTTCATTTTCCTACAGTCTGTCAAGTCAAGTCAAGTCAACTTTATTTATAAAGCGCTTTTAAAACAGCAGAAGCTGACCAAAGTGCTTAACAATGCAGAATAAAAACAAAACAACAAACTAAAACAGAATAAAATCAATAAAAGTCGATACATTAAATAAAAATACATAAAACCAATAAAATCAATAAAAATACAATTATAAAACCAATAAAAACAATAAAAACATCAACTCATACTGAGTTAAAAGCCAGGGAGAAAAGGTGAGTTTTTAACTTGGATTTAAAATCATTCAGTGAACGGGACTGCCTAACCTGCATAGGGAGTGCATTCCACAACCTGGGGCCAGCAACAGCAAATGCTCTGTCCCCTCTGAGTTTCCGCCGTGTCCTTGGCACATCTAGGAGCAGCTGGTCAGCTGATCTGAGTGAGCGGGAAGGGGAATGCAGGTGTAGCAGCTCAGAGAGGTAGGGCGGAGCCAGACCATTTAAAGATTTAAAAACAAATAAAAGAATTTTAAAATGAACTCTAAAATGGACAGGCAGCCAGTGGAGAGAAGCCAGAACTGGTGTAATATGCTCTCTCTTTCACGTTCCAGTTAACAAGCGTGCAGCAGCGTTCTGCACCAGCTGGAGACGGGACAAGGATGAGTGAGGGGCACCAAAGTAAAGAGAGTTACAGTAATCCAGCCGAGTTGTAACAAAGGCGTGGATTACTGTCTCAAAGTGCTTTCTTGATAAAAACGATTTGACTTTGGCAAGCTGCCTTAACTGAAAGAAGCTGGATCTCACCACTGAACTGATCTGCCTGTCCAAATTAAAACCAGTGTCCATCTTCACTCCTAAGTTTGTGACTGTGGATTTCACCGATTGAGTGAGAGAGCCCAGAGCTATTGGGTGTGACTCACTGTTGCCACTGGGACTGAAGACAATCACCTCTGTCTTTCCCTCATTGAGGTGGAGAAAATTCAGAGCCATCCAGATTTTCAATTCCTCCAAGCACTTAATTAAAGGGCTGATGGAGTGGGCGTCCTTCTTTGTTATTGGCACGTATATCTGGGTATCATCTGCATAACAATGAAAAGCACAGTTATGCTTTCTAAGAATTGAACCCAGGGGGAGTAAGTAAAGAGAGAAAAGCAAAGGCCCAAGGACTGAACCCTGCGGGACCCCATACAGTAAAGGAGCAGAGGAAGATTGAAAATTATTGAGGTTTACACTAAATGTTCTGTCTTCTAGATATGACCTGAACCACTGCAGAGCAGTGCCACGGATGCCTACAAGTTGCTGTAACCGGGAGATCAAGATGTTGTGATCCAGTGTGTCGAAGGCAGCCGTAAGATCCAGTAGAACCAGAACCACATGGTCCCCAGCATCTGTAGCTAAGAGGATGTCGTTAAACACCCTGAGCAGAGCTGACTCGGTGCTGTGGAGAGATTTGAAGCCAGACTGGAAAACCTCAAGGTTGCCATTTTCATCTAAAAAATCCTTCAATTGAACATACACAATTTTTTCCAGAATCTTTGAGAGGAAAGGAAGTTTAGAAATGGGTCTAAAATTGGACAGCACAGAGGGATCCAGGTTAGGCTTCTTTATCAACGGCTGTACTGTAGCATGTTTACAGTTTCTAGGGAACACACCAGAGGAAAGGCTGCCGTTTACAACAGCAAGAACTGCAGGTCCCAGAGTAGTGATAACCTCTTTAAATAATCGGGGTGGAATCGCATCAGAGGGGGAACCTGAGGGCTTCAGGTGTTTCACAGTCTCATATAAAACAGACAGAGTCACTGGTTCAAACTGGTCAAAGGTTACAGGGCAGGACACAACAATAGAGGGGTCCAATCCAGGTGGTGATATGAGGGCCCTGACATTATTCACCTTGTCCACAAAAAACTCAAGGAAGGTTTCACATGTCTCCAGCGTAGGTTGGACATGGACAGACTTGGGGGCATTAAGAGCTGCATCTATGGTGCTAAACAGAACACGGGGCTTGTGTCGGTTTAACAGGATAACATTTGACAGATGCTCCCTTTTTGCCTCTTTTACAGTAGCCTGATAATGACACCAGCTGGCCTTCAACATTTGTAGTGACACCTGTAGCTTGTCCTTTTTAAACTTCCGTTCAGCTTTTCTGCAGTCACGTCTAGCAGCACGAGTTACGTTGTTCAACCACGGCTCAGTTTTAACTTTAGGCTGCCTGGATTTAAGTGGAGCCACTGCATCCAGTACTGTAAGGCAGGTGGAGTGTAACCAGGAGCTGAGCTCATCTGTACTAGAACATGTGGACTGAGGGATGACACTGGTTTGATTAAAAGAAGAAGAGAAAAGAGCTGCAGTGGAAGGGTTGATGATACGGACCCACCGAGCCGGAGCTGGAGGCCTACAGGGGCTACAGGGCAGAGTGATGTCAAATAAAACAGGCATATGATCTGAAAACACTGCATCGCATATCACCAGGTTAGAAACAGAGACTCCATATGTTAGCACCAGATCAAGTGTGTGTCCACGTTCCTGCGTGGGTTCAGACACATGCTGAACAAGATTAAAAGAGTCAATAAGACTTAAAAAGTCCTTAGACATTGTATGGTCTGGACAGCACACATGTATATTAAAATCTCCAACAATAAGAACTCGGTCATATTTAAGCAGGATTTCAGCCAGCAGCCCAGAGAATTCATTTAAGAAGTCCTTGTTGTATTTTGGTGGACGATAAACCACTGCACACAGCACCGGTGGAGAGCAGCCCAGTTCAAAAAGTTCAAGTTCAAAGCTGGACAAAGAGACCAGCAGAGACGGAGGGAGACATTTATATGTACATTTATAAACGGTGGCGATTCCTCCTCCTCGGCCTGATGTGCGCGGGGAGTTGAAATAATCACAGTCCGGCGGTAAAAGTTCAGAAAACGCGCTGGACTCACCGACGTTCAGCCACGTCTCCGTCAGACAAAGGAAATCCAAGCCCTGAGAGGCGAAAAAATCCTTGAGGATGAAAGTTTTGTTTGCCAGGGACCTAGTGTTCACCAGGCCAAATCTGGCGGGGGGTGGCGGGGCCGGGGTGTTGATGGTCCGGCTGGCCCGGGGGAGCGGCCGCAAGCTCACCAGGTTCACCCCGCGCTGCCTGGGGCGAGGAGAACAGGGACCGCGAGGCTGGAACAGCTGCTCTGAGCCGGCGACAGGTAACAGCCAGGTGCCGACAGGCTCCAACGAGCGCCGGGATGGAAAGAGTCGATGAACCGGTCCAAACTCGTCCAGCGAGGCCACCGCAGAGCGCCTCAGACAGGTCGTCAGCATCCGTTTCAGGTTCGCCAGCTTACCCCCGCGTTTTCCCCGATAACGACGACGACGGCGTTTCCTCCGCTGAAACGTCACTGAGGTGCGGCACAGGTAGACAGGCACCTCGGACAGCAACGGGTGCGGCGTCTCCTGACCATCGTGTCTAAACTGCACCAGCTTTGGTGGAAAAAAGCTCAGATCCAGGAGCGTTTGGCGATCATACACCAGTAAAGAGTTGATGTTTTTAATGACATTTGTCAGAAGTAGCACAAACACAAACAAAAATACCGCTGACAGACGGCAGGCCGTGCACACAGGCGCCATCTTTTTCAGACACAGCTCCTGCAGTCTGGCATCCCCGAATAGTATCCCATCTCTCTGGTCATGTCGCCGTCCACAGATTTCCCCTCTACGTCATCACAACAAAAGGCAAAGGAATCTGGCCAATCTGCGTCCCCTCCCTCGTCACTCTCAGCCAATCACAAAGCAGCGTTCTGTTAAACTCAGTCTTCTCAACACCCACTCCCTCAACAAAAAGGCTCTCATCTTAAATGAACTTATCACGGACAAAAAACTTGATTTTCTCTGTTTAACTGAAACCTGGCATAAACCTCTGGATTACTTCTGCCTCAACCAAGCCACTCCTTCAGGATACACCTACATTGAAAATGCCCGGACGGATGGCCGTGGTGGGGGTACCGCTGTCATTTATAAAAAGGACATTAAAATCCCTTCCATCTCCATGCCAACAACAGACTCTTTTGAACAAACAGTCTTTAAACTACCTGGCCCCACCCCCCTTGTCACTGCTGTAATCTATCGACCTCCCAAACCAAACGCCACTTTCCTCTCTGATCTGACTGATTTTCTGACCCAACTCTCTGCCACTTGAACATCCATCCTCCTTATTGGTGACTTCAGATTTCATATTGATGACTCACAATCTAAACCTGCTTCAGATTTCTTGGATTTACTGCAGTGTTTTAACATCATTCAACATGTCGATTTTCCCAGTCACATTCATGGTCACATTTTGGATCTCATCTGCACAAGTGGCATCTCGGTTAACAATCTTTCCAGTCAAAATCTTCATATATCCGATCACCTAGCCATAAGTCTGGACATTGAATTTTCTCTGCCTGCACCTATAATCAAGCGTAAAATAACCCTAACCTCAAATCTGTCTTTCCTGATGCACTGTCAGCCTCCTTTGCTGCTAAATTGTCCGTCTCTCCTCCTCCCCTGTCTAACAATCCTACAGAACGTTGTTAACTTCTACAGTAGCACCCTCTCCTCCTGTCTTGACCAGTTGGCTCCCACTAAAACGAAAAATGTCTCTTTCACCCACACAGCACCCTGGTACACCACTGAACTCCGTGAAATCCCGCAAACGACAGCTTGAGAGACTTCATCACAAAACTGGACTAACTGTACATCTCCAGATGTACATGGATTTCACTCACCAGTACAAGAATGCCCTCAATACTGCCCGGTCATCCTATTTTTCCAACATCATTCATACCAACTCCAATAATCCAAAAACTTTGTTTCCCACCATAAACAAAATCCCGAAGCCTAATGAAAACTCCTCTTCATCTTTCACCGTGGCAAAGTGCAACTCCTTCCTGTCCCACTTCCAATCCAAAATCGACACAATCTACACCTTGAGATTGTGTCCCCTAACTCCTAATTGATATTGTGCTCCCTCACTCCTAATCCAGACCCCCCTCCAGAAACTTTAGCCCCTTCCTCCAGTCTGCTGCTCTCTGAGATCTCTCCAGTCTCCTTTGGAAATCCGCAAGAAGCTGATAGCTATCAAAGCCTCCACCTGCACTCTGGACCCCATTCCCTCCATCCTTGTTAAAGGTTGCTGTCCTATCATCTCTCCACTCATCACAACAATAATTAACTCTTCACTGTCCTCTGGTACTGTGCCCCAGTCTCTCAAGGTGGCAGCTATGACCCCCATCCTGAAAAAACCTGGTCTTGATCCTGACAATATTGCAAATTTCCGTCCCATCTCCAACCTGCCATTTCTGTCCAAAATACTTGAACGAGTGGTTGCCTCCCAGCTCAAATCACACTTAAACTCAAATAATCTGTTTGAACCGTTTCAATCTGGTTTTCGGAAACACCACAGCACTGAAACAGCTCTGCTCAAAGTTTCAAATGACATCCTCCTCTCCTCCGACTCCTCCAACATCTTCATTCTCTTGGACCTCACTGCAGCATTTGACACCATCAGTCACTCCATCCTGCTCTCCCGTCTCAAGAACGGTCTCAACATCACTGGCTCTGCTCTATCCTGGCTTCAGTCCTACCTCACCAACCGTCAACAGTTTATCAAGGGAAACAATTGCTCATCCTCCACAGCTCCTCTGCTGCAAGGTGTTCCCCAAGGTTCAGTGCTTGGCCCACTCCTGTTCATCCTTTACCTCATTCCCCCTGGTGACATCATCCGACAACATGGTTTAAATTTTCCCTGTTATGCTGATGACATACAACTATACATCTCCACCAAATCCATCAGCTCCACCACTTATTTCACACTTATCCGCTGTCTAACAGACATCAAAACATGTCTTGAGCACAATTTCCTCAAACTCAACTGTGAAAAGACAGACATAATCATAATTGGCCCCAAAACCATCACAAAATCCATACAAAATTTTCAGTTACATTTCAATAACACCATGCTTTCTTCATCACCAGTCATCCGTAACCTTGGGTTTCTCTTTGACACAAATCTATCACTTGAAAAACATGTTAATCAAATCACTTGGTCTGCCTGTTTCCACCTGAATAACATTGCCCCCTCCGTTCATCCCTCTCCTTTGCTGCTGCTGAAACCCTCATTCATGCTTTTATTACCTCCCGGTTAGATTATTGCAATAGCATACACGCTCCCGTGAACACAACACCCCCATCCTTCAGAACCTTCACTGGCTCCCCATCGATCAGCGTATCAAATTTAAAGTTCTCCTCATCACTTTCAAATCCCTTCATAACCTGGCCCCAACATACCTCACCGATCTCCTCCAGCATCACACCCCTTCCCGCTCTCTGCGCTCGTCCGATGCTAACCTTCTGTCTCTCCCCTGTCGGACCAAGCGTCGAAATTGGGGAGACAGAGCCATCTCCATTGGTGCTCCAACCCTATGGAACACTCTGCCCCAACATCTCAGAGACTGCACTGACCTCCCAGTTTTTAAAAAATCACTTAAAACTCATCTTTTTAAAATAGCTTTTAATCTTTAATCTGTCTTCTATGTTTTCTTAGTATTTTTATTGTATTAGCTCTGTTCTTATTAGCTGATTTTGCTCATGTGTTGTAAAGCGTCGTTGTGTGCCATTACAAGCGCTATACAAATAAAATGTATTATTATTATTATGTTTCTTGATACAGTTATGAATTATTTAAAAAAAAAAAGAAGATATGAAAGCAAGGTTTGGTTTTACATTTGATATTTCTGTTTTGAATACAACTTTTCTTCGTTTTAAATACCAAGTTTCTCCGTTAGATTACTGTCAAAAATGAGTCACAGGTTCACAGGCATTTATATGGAGTCACTAAATATCGATTCGGCAAAGGTTGCATCATGCATCTGACCACAACTAGAGATCGAGAGTCAGAAAAAAAGGCGCCTCCGTAATGGAGAACAATCAGGCACTGAGAAACAGTTCTTATACTTTTTTATTTTAATTTCTTTAGCATTACTTTAAAAATGTTGTGTAAATGTAGACCAATGATATCATGAAATAGACTTAAAATGTTATTTTCCAGTTTACTTTAATAAATGAGACTCAATACACATACTCACTTTGCTGTATCAATGTTTCGGGACTCTATGTATATGTCTGTGTGTAACGGAGGGAGAAGGGAAGTACCCAGGCGCAGAGAGGAGAGGAGGCAGGAGGATGCAGGGAATGGGGGTTTTAATAACAAAAACTACAAAAACCAAAACCACTGCTTAGCAGGCTAGAGAACTCGAAAACACGAAATACTCGGAACAAGGGAACAACATAATATGGACCAGCACAGGAGGAAGGGAATGACAAGACTTAAATATATACAGACAAACGAGACACAGGTGAACACAATCAGGCAGGATGGGGAACCAAAGTAAAACTCACAACAAAAACGAAACAGAAAACCCTACAAAATAAAACAGGAAGTGAACTGAAAACATCACAGAACAAAAAGGAAACAAACCACAAGGGCAAAGAAACAGAAACCGTAACATAACCCCCCCCCCTCAAGGAACCGCACCGAGGTTCCTCCTAGAGTCCAGGAGGAGGGGGCCCGAAAGGCCAATCCAAGGGCCAACAGCAGTCCGGTGAGACAGCTCCGGAGGACGACCGGGAGACCGCTCTGTCCGGCGAGGCGGATCCGGAGAGCGGCCAGGAGGCAGCGCCGTCTGGCATTGACAGTCTGACCAGCAAATGGCTGGCGGCTCGTTCTCAGAGTCTGGAACTGGTGGCTCAGGGTCCGCAGCAAGCGGCTCGGGGTCCACGGCAGGCGGCTCGGGCTCAGGGTCCGCGGCAGGCGGCTCGGGGTCCGCAGCAGGCGGCTCGGGTTCAGGGTCCGCGGCAGGCGGCTCGGGTTTGGGGTCCGCGGCAGGCGGCTCGGGCTTGGGGTCCGCGGCTAGCGGCTCGGGTTCAGGGTCCGTGGCTGGCGGCTCGGGTTCAGGGTCCGCAGCAGGCGGCCCGGGTTCAGGGTCCGCGGCTGGCGGCTCGGGTTGATGGTCCGCGGTTGGCGGCTCGGGTTGATGGGTCCGCAGCAGGCGGCTCGGGTTCGGGGTCCGCGGCAGGCGTAACACTGTGACCCTATGACATATCTTTGACAGTCCAAAGTCGGGTTAAAAAAAAAGACAAATCTTATTCAAAACAGAAAAGTTTTTTTTTTTTTTTTTTTGCTGTATCAATGTTTCGGGACTCTATATATATGCCTGTGACCCTGTGACATATCTTTGACAGTCCAAAGTCGGGTTCAAAACAAAGACAAATCTTATTCAAAACAGAAAAGTTTAACGTAAAACTAATGTTGCATTCAAATTCGTGCAAAACTTTGTCTTTATGCATAACATTCTTTTTGACAGTTATCTTACCCCATGTACAACAGGCTGGCCACCTGTCCACCTTTGCCCAACAATAGCCAGGACAGGCTCTGCCCCCCCCCCCCCCCCAAAAAAAAAAAAAAAACTCAGAAAGGGATACAGCAGGTCAAGAAAATGGATGGGTGGAAAATTTCTGAGTCTAATGTTACGAAAGGTATTTCCATCAGGCATCCATTTATTTTACGTAAACAAAGTTACAAACATGAAGCCAAAGACTGAGCTATAAAGCAATTGTGGATAATCTTTATACACTGTAAAAAATTAACACAAATACAGAATATATCCATGGTAACTTAAACTCATTTCTCTTATTAATGCCAAACCAGAGAAACTATCTGGTACAGTATTGCCAACTACCATCATCAAGGTCACACCAGTAGTAATAATACCCATATTTAGCACAGTTGCGCTTAGAACTGCAAAATATTCCTTTGTCTGTTTTCCCTAGTGGCAGTGGAGGACTGCAGTATTGCGAGCCGCTCTCTGTGTTGCACCAGTAATTGTCATACGAGCCATGAAGGCCACAAGTGTGGTCGCTCCTACACCTCTCTCCGTTTACTGCTATGTCTGAGTATGTTGGTGAACATCTTGCTGTCATGGTCCCATTGGAACAGTAGTAGTCTTTAGCTTCTTCATTGAACAGGCAGGAGGTGGCACAACCATCTAAAACCTCTGGTGCAATTCTGCAGACGAGTTCCTCAGACGTTTCCCTTTTGCGCCGCAGCTCATCCTTCACAGGTCCAGCAAAGGGTGTAGAAAGCAAGCAGGCAAGTCCAAAAACTAGTTTCATTTCCTCCATCCCCCTTAGCCATGTTTGTTTGTTGCTGTAATTAAATTCTACTTCGATATTAGTTATCCTTCCTCTTTTCACAGGGTATGTTAAAGTCTCATCATCAGAGACACTCATAGCGGCATGTAACTTGTTCTTTGCATCTGGAGTCATGGTGAGGCGGTTGCCCATTGGCAGCTGAATTTTCTTACGGAGTTCCTTTATCAATGTCTCAGATTTCCGCTTTTGGTTTGAAAAGGTGCAGTCATCTTCAAAAATCGTCAAGTTGCTGCTGACGTAAAGGGTAGACAAATGGTTTGTCAGATCAGCTATTTTCCTGACATGAATGCTGCCATGTGGTTTATTCAACCCTATGTAGCCAAAAGAGAATGACTCCTCCTCATTCGTTGGATGGATGTAACACACTGCTGTCCAAATATGTGTTGGTACTGTTACTCTGTTGAAGTCTCGGTCACCATCTTCATCAAAAATTCCCTGCTTTGGTATTTTCTCAAGTACATTGGAAGATGGTACAGCTCCTGTCACCAGGTAAGCAGTACCTGTTCGATCTTGTTGCCTCAAAATTGCTTTCACTTCAGCTTCCCAGTTTTTCCAATGGACTCGGTTGAAGCAGGCATCCATGGGAACAGCGTTAGTGAGGGTGAAGGTGGCCCCACGCCCGTCATTACACTGAAAGCTGTTGGGGTTCAAGTGACCTCTGTCATAGCCAGTGTGTTTGTAGTCTTCATCAATGGATTGTTTGACTTTGATGTTGCCTGAATCCCTTGCAGTATATGACTTCATGAAAGGCATGGTTGCAAAGTTGGGGTCTTCATCTTTTGAGAGCTGAGGGAAAGAGACATCAAAACATCACTTATTTTCACAAAGGTTTTGACAAGGTGCTTTGTTTATATGCCATAACATAAGGGTCATTTAAAAGCTTTATTTTTATCTCACAGCATCAGTGTTGTTGCTCAAAGACCCACTTTCAAAAAGTATCTGCAGGAAACAAACTCTGTTTTCACTGAATATACAAAATACTGTTATGGTAGGTAAAGGAAAGAAAATAAATTAGTTATGGTCTTTTTCTAAGAAAAAAAATTGTTTTTTTTATCAGTCAAAGAAACTTTTTTTAAACTAATCCGTGGATTCAAGTTCTCACTTTTTCCATTTTAAAACAGAACAAAGAATGGAGCAACTATTAAAAACAATCTGTCACACAAAATGAAAAAAACAAATTGTTGAATGGCTGTTTCTTCAGATGTCTGTAAATAACATCAGATCCCTGTAATGTGTGTAGTTGTGTGGAGATAAGAAATCTGCAGTTTACATGCAAAAAGGAAGAGTTTTTATTGAATTGAAATGATTAAATGCACCATTAAAGAAATCATTATTGGTTCTGTATTGATAATTGTTCAGTGAAATCTTGTAGATGACATCTGCATTGTGACACTTTATCACTCTAATCTTCAGTGTCTAGATAAAGACAAATTTATAAACAAACACAAACATATAATTGATTCATAAAAATCGGAATTATAAAACGGTTAAAACTAGATTTATTTTAGAATGCTAAAGTTAAATGGAGTTTTCTACTTTTTTTGGTGTACATTTAAAATGTATTATGCCAACTGTATTGAATTATATTATTCGAATAATCAAAATGAAAGAAACATTTATCCTCAGATCTTCCCAGATACAAAGCTTGTGTTGAAAAGAAAAATAATCAGAAGGTTTGAAGAATAAAATTCTTAGCAACAAGAATCATACCAAATAAGTCCTGTGTATAAAAAAGAGAATATATTGTCTTTGATCTGAAATTTGTCTTGATGTCAAAAAAACTAATTTTCTTATTGATGCGAAATGTCATAAAACAAAAATCATAAAGAACTAAACTAAACTAAATTTGATAACATATTTGCATCAGTAAAACATAGTCCATCTTTGCTCAATTTTACATATACTATTGTAAAGAGGAGGATTTACCTGGGGCTCAATGTACCAGTTTCCACTTTTACGTCCATCCTGGTTGTTGCAGGCAAAACTAAATGTGTAGGCGCTGTACAGGGGGATCCTATGGACTGTGGAGTACAGCGATGCAAAGTAATACCCACTAGAACGTGTCTTTTGACATATTTGTTTTGCATTTTGATCAAAGCCTTGAGGTTGTTTCCCCTTGTAAAAGTACTCAGAACAAAAGATGAAAGTATTAACAACCTCTGCCCCCGTGGGCAGTATGCCACAGAGTGTAACCGTCAGGACAGCCCAAAGATTCATGCCTGCAGTCTAAATGCAGTCAGGGAGACATGTGTTTTATATAGTAAACTGTCACATGGCAAGTTTGGGCTGATCTTGTTTTAGTAAACAATCAGTCTTGTCAATGATTCCATTTTCCACGTAAATCGTGTTCTCTGTCCTGGGCCGCCCCCTGGACTCTGAACATTGTGGAAGAGAAGAGGATGTTGGCAAAACTGTTGATAATCTTTTTTGTACCCTCAGTGCAAAAAGGAAGGCCAGACTGCATTCAGAATGTAGAAATACAAGGTCAAGAAGACTTCTGTACTTTCATAACAAGCATTTGTATGAAATCATTTTCTTGATTACAATGTAACACGCTGCAACTGAAAACAACTTTCTCATGTCTGGCAACACCAAACTGTTCATTTCCATGTATCCTTTTGTGAAGTATATTTAGAAACTGCCTTTAACTTTTATTATACTAATGGTTTAAACTTAATTCACTGAGCATGTATTGTCATCTCAAAATTATATTACATTTGAAGAAAGCACAGCCAAGCTGTTTTTCTAACAGTTTTTTCTCATACTCCCTTTTTTTCTGTGCATGTGTGATCTGCTGAGCAGGCCTCAGAGTTATCTTCACTTTAGCCTTGAAGTGCCTTTCCAGCCTCAACCTGTGGGCGTGATTTTCACACCATTGTCCAGTGTATGGTCTTCTCAATATGCAAACGCAGGGTTTTTATACCAAGCCCATCTCTGAGCTCGTTGATTCAGACTTTGAATGCACCATGTTCATCTGTCTGTCCCCTTCGTGTTTGTATGAAGTAAAACCTCCACAAAAGCTACGTTTATTCTCTGAGTCATTATTCATTATTTCTGTGTGCAAGAAACTGACAGGGTTACGAACTAATATAATACAGTCCTTTCTAGACAATCCAGTTTCTTCACACATTTTTTTTTTTTTCATTTTTTTTTATTAGATTATTTTCTTAACACAGAATACAGTTTTTTGTGTCAAAACAAAAGCAAAGGGAATAGAAGGAGAGGGAGGAAAAAAATAAATAAAATAAAATAAAATAAAAATAAAATTAAAAAAAATGTGGGGAGGACAAAAACAGACGTTAAAGCGGGGCGCAACTAAGACATTGTTTCAAGACCGGGCCGAGGGAGCAGAATAATGTGTCCATTTCTTCCATCGATCTTCGAGTTTATGTGCATCTAGCCTTAAGTAATACGTCATCTTCTCCATGGAGAAAATTTCCTCCATAATGTCTCTCCATTGCTGCAGTGTCGGCGCTTCACTTCTCAACCAGTTTCTTGTTATTGCCTTTTTACAGGCTAATATCATCACCTTGAACAGGTATTTGTCTTCTGGACGAATAACGTCCATCGATAGGCCAAAGTACAATATCTTAGGGTCCATAACTATCTCACATCCTAGGATATCCCGAAAGGTTTTAACCATAATTTTCCAGAAAGGAGAAATAATTCCACATGACCAAAAGATGTGTGAATGGTTAACGTTGAAGTCCCCACATAGCCTCCAACATTGTTGTGAGGTTCCCAGTTGTTTACTCTTTATGTGGGGGCTAATAAAAAACCTTGTCAAGTTTTTCCATCCAAATTCTCTCCATTTTCTAGAACATGTGGAACTATGCTGTAGTCCACAGATTGAATGCCATTCATCTTCTGACAGTAAAATTTGTAATTCTGATTCCCACTTTTGTTTTATATACAGAGAGTTATATCCATTACAGTTTAACAAGCATTTGTACAGTTTGGAAATGACCTTTAAATGTATCTTCTTATACGACCCCGTCAGCATTTCTATTAACTTGCTTCCGTCTTGACTAAGATATTTTTTAATCTCCGTATTGTAGAAGTGCCTTAATTGAAGATACCTGAATAGGTCAGCCGTATCCAGCTGAAACTCCTCTTTGAGCCTTTCAAAGGACTTGAACAGTTTTCCGTCTGTTAACATGCACACTGCCGTCATTCCTTTGTCACTCCATTTCTTAAAGATATTGTCCATCTGTCCCGTTCTGTATTTTTGAGATTGTGAGGGCCAGATAAGTAGTTTGTAATCTCCACCTATGTTGTATTTATTGACCATGCTCCACCAGATCTTTAATGTCGTTTCAATGATGGGGTTTTGTTCTGTGATTTCTATTTGTATTTTCTCACCCAGTCTTGCTTGTGGTGGACATTTACTATAGGTCAACTCGATTTGTTTCCATTTGGAGTAATATTCTGTTGTACACCAACATACTATGTATCTTAACTGGGCTGCTAAGTAGTATTCTCGAAAGCTAGGGAGGCCTAATCCTCCTCTTTCTTTTTCTAGTTGGATTGTTTTCAGTTTCACTCTTGGTTTTTTCCCTTACCAAATAAATCTACTCACTTGTTTGTCCCATTTTACGAACTGAACCTCTGGGATCTGCACTGGCAATGATGAGAAAAGATACAACAATCTAGGTAGCACATTCATTTTTATAACCTCTATTTTAGTGCTAAGGTCCATGAACAGACTGGTCCATTTTGTTAAGTCTTTTTGTATTGCATTATTCATCCTACTGTAATTAATCTCATAAAGTTTATCAAGTTTTACTGTCAGAAAAACTCCTAAGTATTTTATATTTTCTGCATCCCATTTCAATTTATATCTTTGTCTGATTGAATCTGCTGGTTTATAATTTATGCAGAGTAATTGCGTTTTAGAAATATTTAATTTGTATCCGGATTTCATTCCAGAATCCTTCAGAATCGTCAGGAGTTTAGGGAATGCTAGGTCTGGGTTCTGTAGATAAATAATAATATCATCTGCAAAGAGCCCTATTTTTTGTTCTTCCTTTCCTATCGTCACCCCTTTTAGTCCATCACACTGTCTGATATACTGGGCTAGGGGCTCAATGAACAGAGCGAACAGGGCAGGGCTCAGACAGCATCCTTGTCGTGTTCCTCTGAACAGCTCAAAGTTCTCTGTCAAGTTTCCATTTATTTTAATTCTGGCTATCGACTTATGGTATAATGCTTGTATACATTTAATGAAGGGGGGGCTAAAGCCCATTCTCCTCAGGACCGCAACTAGGAAGCACCAGCTGACTCTATCAAAGGCCTTCTCAGCGTCTAAACTTATTAAGACTGCAGGGGTGTTGACTTTGTTGACTTCGTTTATGACATGCAGTGAGCGTCTTATGTTGTCCTGTGTCTGTCGTCCTTTTATAAAACCTGTCTGGTCCTCATCTATCAGATCAGGAAGAAAAGTTTCCAGTCGTCTTGTTATTATTGATGTGAATAATTTATAATCAACGTTTAAAATTGAAATTGGTCGATAGGACTCACAATATTCCTTATTTTTCCCTTTTTTTAGTAGTACAGAGATAACTGCCTCTTTCCAAGATGGTGGGACCCTGGCATTTTTAAGTGTCCAGTTAAACGAATCTAGTAAAAGAGGAGCTAGATCTTCTTTAAAGACTTTATACCACTCATTTGGGAAGCCGTCGCTTCATGGGCTTTTGTTATTTTTCAGTCTCCTAATGGCTTTATCCAGTTCAGTTTTTGTAATTGGTGAAGTTAAAATCTTATTTTGAGTGGTTCCGATAGAGGGCAGATCTAAATTCGCCAAAAAGTCTGTAACTTCTCCTTCATTGACTGGCTCACTGGTATATAGAGTTTTATAATAATTTAGGAATATTTGTTGAATTATTTCTGGTTCATAATTTATATTGTTGGTGGCAGGATCTCTGATTTTATGAATCAAGTTCCTCTTTTGCAGTGACCTTAAGCGCCTTGCCAATATTTTTGTTGCTTTTGGGCCTGATTCATAAAAAATTTGCTTCGTGAATCTTAATTTTTTCTGAGTCTCTTGTTCTAATATACTGGACAGCTGTTCTTTGACCTCTTTTATACTTTTCGTCAGCTCATTACTTCTATCTGAGTGTTGTTGTTTCTCTAGCCTTCTTAACTGTTGTTCAAGCCTAGTCTGTGTAATCATTTTCCTTTTATTGAGGTACGACATCCTTGATATCAGATTCCCTCGCATCACTGCTTTGACTGTGTCCCATATCATTATTGGTTCTATATGACCATCATTATTGATGGTAATGCAGTCTGTGATTTCTTTTTTAATTTTTTGCACTTCAGATTCATTATTGAGGATGCTAGTGTTCATTTTCCAAATAGATCTTCTTTGTTGGTTATCTAGATGTATTGTTAAATTTATAGAGTTATGATCAGATATGTCTGCTGTCCCTATATTACAGTTTAAGACCCTGTGTCTGTCCCGGTTATCAATCAGAAAGAAATCTATTCTTGAGTGGACCTTGTGAGCTCGGGAATAGTGCGTATAATCTCTCTCTGAGGGGTGTAGTTCTCTCCACACATCGCATAAACCTGCGTCTTTGAGAATAGAAATGAGATTTTTTGATTTTATATTCTTATATTTTTTAAGGCTTGTTGTGTCTTTAGATGTGTTTGAGATTGTATTCCAATCTCCTCCACAAATCAAGATTCCTTCGCTTATAGTAATAATTTTATTGAATAATGATTTAAAGAAATGTGGGCCCTCTTCTGGAGGGGCGTACACATTAACTAATGTGACAAGGGTATTATTTATTCTTCCTTTAACGATAACATATCTCCCATCTTTATCTTTGTTTTCCTCAGTCATTTCAAAATTAACATTGTTCAATATTAATGTTAGTACACCCCTCCTTCTACTGTTTTTATAAGAGCTAAAAAAACAGTTTGTATACCCTAATTTAACAAACTTCCCATGTTCTGCTTTGGACAGGTGAGTTTCTTGCATAGATATCACTTGCGCTTTATCTTTCTTAAGTTTTGTTAACACTTTGCTTCTTTTAATGGGATTACCAAGGCCATTCACATTTATTGAGAGTATTTTATAATTTCCTTGCTCACTCATTTCCGTTAAACGTAATAACAATAGACCCCGCTGAAAAACTAAACAAAACTGTGAATATGGGGAACATAAAATGGTGAATAAAAAAAACATAAACATTACAGGTACATAGGAAGTACCTGACACTTCCACGCAGTGGGTGAAGTAGTTCTCCCACCTGGGCCCCGCTGGTAGGTCTAGGGTTAACTCTCCCTGTAGGAGAGGGTCCTATGAAGGATTTGGGGCAACAAAAAGTCCCTTC
>CM074494.1:5528429-5550042 GCA_037389245.1 Oryzias sinensis | reverse complement strand
ACCACGGCAGAAGGACAAGGAGCGGCGACGACCAGGCCCCCCACCCCCTAAGTCACGGAGGAAGCCACGGGAGACCAGAGAGACTGAATTCTTCCAAAGTTACTTGAACTTTGGGCTGACATTTTTCGCAAGCTGATATGATCAAGCAAACTCAAACTAAAACTCAAACTTTATTTATTTATATAGTGCCTTTCATTTTGGTTAAAAACACAAAGCGCTTAACATAAAAACAGATAAAACAGTCATAAAAAATGAAAGTTGTTAAAAACAGAAAACAAAGGACAATCACACAAAGAAGGGATAAAAAAGACATAGCAGCAGATTTCTGTGTTGACTTATATTTATATTTTTCTTGTTTTTCCATTTTATTAAAATAGTTTTTTTAGCAATACAAAGAGTTATGAAAATTATAGATACTAATCCTCCTTCTATAGCGATGGCACTCATGTCACCAAGCACACAAAGTGACGGTGAGGCCGTAATTGAAACCTTAAGCCAGACTGATAGATCGGCACATACCTGCTGCCAGAGAGCCTGGACAGGCGTGCAGAACCACAGTGCGTGCATGTAACTGTCAGGTAGATTACTGTCACAGTGCTCACAAATGTCTGAGTTACTGAGACTCATCTTGAACATCCTCTGTCCAGTGTAGTAAATTCTGTGTAGAGTTTTAAAATGGATTAGCTGCAGGTTTGGACTTTTTGTCAGTTTAAAGGTGTTTAGACAAAGTTCTGACTAGAAGCCTGTATCTGTGCTGATGCTCAAATCTGCATCCCATTTTGTTGTTGGAAGGGGAAATATTATTGTCTAAATTACATAAAAGTTTGTATATTTTGGAGAGAGTTTTATTCATTGAGAAATTAATCAGAGTGGTAACTATTTTATTATTGTACTTTATTGATCCCACAATGGGGAAATTCTTCTCCGCATTTGACCCATCACCAGCGGTGAGCTGCAGCCTAACTGCGCTCGGGAGGCAGTAGCGCTAAGGGCCTTGCCTAAGGACCCTCACTGGGTGATGTTCATTGCTCAATTGATATGGTAATTGACTCAGTACCATTGTTTATTCCCCTCCGGGAATCGAACCCTGGATTCCTGTGTGGTAGCCGCTCACCTTACCAACCGAGCCACCCAGCCGCAACTACATCTGGTAGCTTTAAATCGTCTCTGTATTTAAACTTTTTGGTAATAATTGATTTAAATTGCTGATATTCCAAGAAATTATTTATTCCATGTTTGTCTTGAAGTTCCTGGGGAGTTACGAATCTTCTATCAATAATTATGTGCTCTAGTTGTTTTACGCCCCCTGCTTGCCAAGCTGGGAAGTGTATCATTTTTTTGTTTATAAGGATGTCTGGGTTGTTCCAGATGGGTGTCATTTTGCACGTATGAATTGATGATTTTGATATTTTGAGAAATTCCCACCAGGCTGTTAAAGTCGTGTTTATATTAATACTTTGAAAACAATCCTGTTTTTTAACTGTTTTGCTAATAAACGGTAGATCTGACAGGTTGATCTTTCCACATAACGCCTGTTCCAAGTCTAACCATGAGTTGGTTTCTGGATTATTTTTGAACCATTTTAAGATGTATTGCAATCTATTTGCAAGAAAGTACTTGTGGAAGTTAGGTAATTCTAAGCCTCCACAGCTTTTTGTAGATTTTAAAGCTTTTAGACTAATTCTTGCAGGTTTATTGTTCCATAGAAAGCTTGATATGGATGAGTCTAATGTTTTGAACCATTTTAGTGGCGGTTGTGTGGGAATCATTGAGAAGAAATAATTAACTTTAGGTAAGATTTTCATTTTAACCATGCCTACCTTGCCCATAAGGGACAGAGTCAGTTGGTCCAGCGTGTTAGATCGTCCTGTATGTCTTTCAGTAATGGGGTGTAGTTTAGCTGCACCAGTTCTGATAGTTTGGGGGGGAAATTGATACCTAGATATTTGATATTTCCTGATTTGACTGGTATTGTGAGTCTTTGTTCCGCATTCCTGTTGAGTGGTAATAAAACAGACTTATTCCAATTAATGGAATAGTCTGATATGGATGAGAATTCATTAATGGTTGTTGCTGTTTCATTTACAGAATGTATATTACTTAAAAACAGTAATATGTCATCCGCATAGAGACTAATTTTATGATGGCTGTGTTTGGTTTTAATTCCTTTAATGCTCTTATTCTTTCTTATTGCTGCAGCTAGAGGCTCAATGAATATAGCAAAAAGAGAAGGAGAGAGTGGGCAACCCTGTCTGGTTCCTCTTCCAAGAAAAAACCTGTTGGAAGTCTGTTTATTAGTTCTAACTGATGCATTGGGGTTGTGATATATATTTTGATCCATTTGATGAATGATTCTCCAAAACCAAACTTATGGAGGGCAGCAATAAGGAACTTCCAGTTTACTTTTTATTTGTAATTAAAGGAATAACCATGTTACCGTTTGCTTATAAGCCAAGTGAATATATGTTAATTAATTTACCTAATTCTCCCATTTATATTTCTTTATTTCTTAAGAATTCAGAGAATAACAATGTTAAACTGCGTCTACCTTTATGTCCAATCTTGACCAATCATCCCAAAACTGATGGACGTGATCTCGTCAAGAGGAGTAACTACAGGAATTAAATCAACGCTATGCCTTTTGAGGTATGATAGTTATTTAGAATTTTCTTAAAAATGCAAGTTTCTGACAATTTCTAATATTATGTTAATTTAAGGTCTTTCTCCTGATTATGTTTTTCTTTTCTACTTAAACAGAACAACAGTGTTGAAAGAGCAGTGAGGTGGCCGTACGTTGTCTTATTGTGTACCTTGGAGAAAAAGAAGAGGATCTTTTTTAAGGAGTTTGTAAGTAATTCAACATTTTGTGGAAAAAATGAATTGAAACTTGAACAAACGTCCATCCATCCATCTTCTTGACCGTTTATTCCCTTTCGGGGTCACGGGGCTGCCGGAGCCTATCCCGGCCACTTGGGCGTAGGCAAGGGATGCCCTGGACTGGTCGCCAGTCTGTCGCAGGGTAGAATATCTTCAACCACACATCCATTCACTCTCACACTCACACTCACACTTATGGACAATTTAGAGTTGCCAATTAACCTATGAAGCATGTTTTTGGAAAATGGGAGGAAGCCGGAGATCCCGGAGAAAACCCACACATGCACGGGGAGAACATGCAAACTCCACACAGAAAGGTCCCCCGTAGATGTAGTTTATCATGTCCCCCAGCCGGGACTTGAACCGGGGGCCTTCTTGCTGTGAGGCAAGAGCGCTAACCACTGCGCCACCGTGCAGTGGTTCTATCATATAAGTCATATATGAGTAATAATGCTAATAGTAATAATAATAATACGAAGAAGAACAAAAACTGGCATCAGAGACACCTTCTTTAACCAGTCACTTTCTAACAAGTTGTCCTGTTGTAAGTTGTCGTGGTAAGTGCCACACAGAGAAACTTCTATTTTATTCTATTCTATTCTATTCTATTCTATTCTATTCTATTCTATTCTATTCTATTCTATTCTATTCTATTCTATTCTATTCTATTCAAACTGGTTCATTCAGCACAGTATACAGGCTAAATGTAGTTTCTATTTGATGCCTAGTAAAATCTGGATTGTTTCATGTTTTAAGCGATGTCACAAATCTGTTTTAGTAAAGCTACCTTTAAGATTATTCAGGCTTTAGTAATTGGTAAAACATATGGAATCTGTTCACATAGAGAGGAGTTGTGACTTCATTTTTATTACTTCTATAAATCTACAATATCTTTCCATCTGCTTTACAAGGACAGAGACAAGTTCGAAGCAGGACTTTAAGAAGAAATGCTGGTAGCCACCATTGCTGACCAAAGCATCCAGTTAAACAAGAAAGCAGCCATTGTGACTGAGGGAACAAAACTTCTGGAGGTAAAACACATCCCAAGGAGCTGGGCTTTATTGATGGGCATAACCTATGCTCAGAAGGATCTCTGAAGTTGTTCTTTTGCTTTGATGGACAGAAGCCCAGTGGAAAAGTAATGAGCCTCAAGAACAGTATCTTTTGAACACAAGACCCAGTGGTTTGTGTTGAAGTTGTCACTATTGTGTGAAATGCGTTAAAATGTATTCAAAATCTGTTGTATTCATGGACCTATTTGTTAAATATTAAAGATGGTTTACTGTCAAAAGCATCCATACTGTTGATCGTGTGCAGTTCCAAATGTTGCACAAATATTTGTTTTCAGTAAAAATGTTTAAAATGACTTTACATCCAAGAATATGTGGAATGCTCATTCATTCATTTTCTGTACCATTTAGTCCTTTCGGGGTCACGGGGCTGCCGGAGCCTATCCCGGCCACTTGTGGGCGATAGCAGGGGATGCCCTGGACTGGTCGCCAGTCTGTCGCAGGGTAGAATATCCACAATCATACACCCATTCACTCTCACAGTCATACCTATGGTCAATATAGAGTTGTCAATCAACCTATGAAGCATGTTTTTGGATGGTGGGAGGAACCTGGAGACCCCGGAGAAAACCCACGCATACACGGGGAGAACATGCAAACTCCACACAGAAAGGTCCCCCGTTGATGTAGTTTTTCATGTCCCCCAGCCAGGACTTGAACCAGGGGCCTTCTTGCAGTGAGGCAAGAGCGCTAACCACTGCGCCACCATACAGCCTTGTGTTGAATGCTAATTTAAAAATTCTACAGTATCTTTAAAAGGCAGAGTTTTAACTCGTGTAACACATTTGGTACTCTGTTTCAACATTGAAGCAAAATACTTTTGTATAAACCTAAATGTCACTGTTTAATTTAAAAATTGTGAGCATGTAAGAGCAGATCTTTTTTGTTTTTTAGGGGGATTTTATATTTTGCAGTAAAATAAACATTTAATTGCTAAACACTCATGTTGTAATTTATTATATTAATGCCTTGAACAGAAGTCAATTTGAAGCAACTTACATTTTTTAAAGGTATCGACTTAAAAACTTAATTTCATCATAATCCTAATTAATTTAATACAACATAAAAATACTCTCTGAAAAATAAAAAAAAATAGTTGAAACAATGAATTTAAATAAGTTGTCAACTTAAAAAGGTGTGTTTATGCTGTTAAATTGTATGTTGATGGTACTGAAAGATACTCTAGACCAGGGGTCGGGAACCTATGGCTCGCGAGCCATATATGGCTCTTTTGATGGTCACATGTGGCTCGCAGACAAATCTTTAATTATACTTTTTTTTTCTATCATTAGACCAGTCCTTCTCGGGCGCGATGCGATGCCAGAGGCGCGCAGTAGTAGCGGTGCTTGGAGTGCTTGCAGTTTACTATTATCTATTATTTCAGAGTTTGTACCACCCGGAAACCTGTGAATTGCCGTGCCTAAAACTCTTCCTCAGAGACGGGAGCGCGCAGTTTCGGGTACGGGATGTGTGAGGAAGAAAGCCGAGGGCGGGGGGGGGCAGCAGGTGAATCGCAGGAATGGTAAAAACGTAAACCCGCTGCCCGTCACTCACTGCAGCGTGTGAGTGTGTGTTTGGTTTCATGTCTGTCTCACATCTAAAGAACATTCAGACCTAAGATCCCGTTAAAAGCAGAAACTCACCACGTATCAACCAGACTAGACCTTCAGCAAAACTACCACGAGAAATACTCATCATTTATTAGCAACAGCATAACAATGTTATTAAAAAGAATCCACAGACTTATTGTACTTTAAAAGTGTTGAAATTACATCAAATGCACACATTCACTTGTATATTTAGTTTTAAACATATTGTCGCGGACTGAGTTTAACTTGGCTGTTGGGCTGCATTAAAAGTTCTGGAGTTCATGGAACGCATCGATCAAGCAGAGATCTGATTGGCCCTCAGTTCTGTCGCTCAGCCTGTTGTTAGGTAATTTTGACCAATGGGGTTCAGCTATGGGCCGAATAAGGGAAAAGGGAGGGCTGACGCGGAAGGGGGGAATATAAAGTTGGGAGAAGCGCTCTCGTCTCGGCAGGAGAGAATAAGGAGTTGCTGAATTAATTATACGGCGTTTATTGCGGTCTGCAGTAACCAGAATAAAGAACCTTAAAAGAGGTTAAGTCTCCGTGCCTCAGTGTGGGAAAGGGACGCTACATTATTGTATGGCTCTTTTGAAATTACATAAAAATATGTGGCGTTTATTGCTCTCTTGACCAAAAAGGTTCCCGACCCCTGCTCTAGACTGTAAAAGGAAATCTAATTCTCACAACTCAACTTAAGTTGTTAGTTGAACTTAATTTCATTAGAAGTTGATCTAACATAGAATGACTAATGGAAAGCCTAGCATTAATTTTTTTTGTTGAGCTGAAGCATTTTTTTTAGAGTATAGACTACTGATATCATAAAATAGACATAAAATGTTCTTTTCCAGTTTAGTTTAATAAATGAGACTCAATACACATACTCACTTTGCTGTATCAATGTTTCGGGACTCTATATATATGCCTGTGACCCTGTGACATATCTTTGACAGTCCAAAGTCGGGTTCAAAACAAAGACAAATCTTATTCAAAACAGAAAAGTTTAACGTAAAACAAATGTTGTGTTCAAATTTGTGCACAACTTTGTCTTGCATATCATTCTTTTTGACAGTTATCTTACCCCATGTACAACAGGCTGGCCACCTGTCCACGTTAGTCCAACAGTAGCCGGGACAGGCTTTGGCCCCCCCCAAAAACTCAGAAAGGGATACAGCAGGTCAAGAAAATGCATGGGTGGAAAGTTTCTGAGTCTAATATCATGAAAGGTATTTCCTTCCTTCCTTCATTTATTTTACGTAAACGAAGTTACAAACATGAAGCCAAAGACTGAGCTATAAAGTAATCGTGGATAAACTTTATACACTGTAAAAAAAAAAAACAGAAATACAGAATATATCCATGGTAACTTAAACTCATTTCTCTTATTAATGCCAAACCAGAGAAACTATCTGGTACAGTATTGCCAACTACCATCATCAAGGTCACACCAGTAGTAAGAATACCCATATTTAGCACAGTTGCGCTTAGAACCGCAAAATATTCCTTTGTCTGTTTTCCCTAGTGGCAGTGGAGGACTGCAGTATTGCCAGCTGCTCTCTGTGTTGCACCAGTAATAGTCATACGAGCCATGATGGCCACAAGTGTGGTCGTTCTTACACCTCTCTCCGTTTACTGCTATGTCTGAGTATGTTGGCGAACATCTTGTTGTCATGGTCCCAGTGGAACAGTAGTAGTCTCTAGCTATTTCATGGAACAGGCAGGAGGTGGCACAACCATCTAAAACCTCAGGTGCAATTCTGCAGACGAGTTCCTGAGAGGTTTGCCTTTTGCGCCGCAGCTCATCCTTCACAGGTCCAGCAAAGGGTGTAGAAAGCAAGCAGGCAAGTCCAAAAGTTAGTTTCATTGCCTCCATCCCCCTAAGCCATGTTTGTACGCTGCTGTAAATAAAATCTACTTTGAGATCAGTTATCCTTCCTCTTTTCACAGGGTATGTTACAGTCTCATCATCAGAGAGACTCATAGCGGCATGCAAAGTGTTCATTACATCTGGAGTCATGGTGAGGCGGTTGCCCATTGGCAGCTGAATTCTCCTACCGAGTTTTTTTATCACTGTCTCAGATTTCTGCTTTTGGTTTGAAAAGGTGCAGTCATCTTCAAAAATCTTCAAGTTGCTGCTGACGTAAAGGGTAGACAAATCGTTTGTCAGATCAGCTATTTTCTTGACATGAATGCTGCCATGTGGTTTATTCAACCCTATGTAGCCAAAAGAGAATGACTCCTCCCCATCCGTTGGATGGATGTAACACACTGCTGTCCAAATATGTGTTGGTACTGTTACTCTGTTGAAGTCTCGGTCATCATCTTCATCAAAAATTCCCTGCTTTGGTATTTTCTCAAGTAAATTGGAAGATGGTACAGCCCCTGTCACCAGGTAAGCAGTACCTGTTCGATCTTGTTGCCTCAAAATTGCTTTCACTTCAGCTTCCCAGTTTTTCCAATGGACTCGGTTGAAGCAGGCATCCATGGGAACAGCATTAGTGAGGGTGAAGGTGGCCCCACGCCCGTCATTACACTGAAAGCTGTTGGGGTTCAAGTGACCTCTGTCATAGCCAGTGTGTTTGTAGTCTTCATCAATGGATTGTTTGACTTTGATGTTGCCTGAATCCCTTGCAGTATATGACTTCATGAAAGGCATGGTTGCAAAGTTGGGGTCTTCATCTTTTGAGAGCTGAGGGAAAGAGACATAAAAAATCTGGTTATCCTGTGCTTTTATTAGACTTAAATGAGTATTATTTGACAAAAAGCTTCACTTATTTTCACAAAAGTTTTGACAAGGTGCTTTGTTTATATGCCATAACATAAGGGTCATTTAAAAGCTTTATTTTTATCTCACAGCATCAGTGTTGTTGCTCAAAGACCCACTTTCAAAAAGTATCTGCAGGAAAGAAACTCTGTTTTCATTGAATATAAAAAAATACTGTTATGGTCGGTAAAGTAAAGAAAATAAATTAATTATGGTCTTTTTCTAAGAAAAAAAATTGGTTTTTCATCAGTCAAAAAAACCTTTTTTAAACTATTCCCTGGATTCATAGAAGCTCTCGCTTTTTCTATTTTAAAACAGAACAAAGAATGGAGCAAATATTTAAAAAAAATCTTTCACACAAAATGAAAGAAACAAATTGTTGAATGGCTGTTTCTTCAGATGTCTGTAAATAACATCAGATCCCTGTAATGTGTGTAGCTGTGTGGAGATAAGAAATCTGCAGTTTACATGCAAAAAGGAAGAGTTTTTACTGAATTGAAATTGAAATGATTAAATGCACCATTAAAGAAACCATTTTTGGTTCTGTATTAAAAATCGTTCAGTGAAATCCTGTAGATGACATCTGCATTGTGACACTTTATGACTCTAATCTTCAGTGTCTAGATAAAGACAAATTTATAAACAAACACAAACATATGCTTGATTCATAAAAATCGGATTTATAAAACGGTTAAAACTAGAATTATTTTAGAATGCTAAAGTTAAATGGAGTTTTCTATGTTTACTTTTTTTGGTGTACATTTAAAATGTATTATGACAACTGTATTGAATTATATTATTCGAATAATAAAAATGAAAGAAACATTTCACCTCAGATCTTCCCAGATACAAAGCTTGTGTTGAAAAGAAAAGAAATCAGAAGGTTTGAAGAATAAAATTCTTAGCTACAACAATCATACCTAGAAGGTCCTGTGTATAAAATAGAGAAAATATTGTATTTGATCTGACATTTGTTTTGATGTAAAAAAACTAATTTTCTTATTGATGTGAAATGTCATAAAACAAAAATCATAAAAAAAACTAAACTAAACCAAATTCAATAACATATTTGCATCAGTAAAACATAGTCCATCTTTGCTCAATTTTACATATACTATTGTAAAGAGGAGGATTTACCTGGGGCTCAATGAACCAGTTTCCACTTTTACGTCCATCCTGGTTGTTGCAGGCAAAACTAAATGTGTAGGCGCTGTACAGGGGGATCCTATGGACTGTGGAGTACAGCGATGCAAAGTAATACCCACTAGAACGTGTCTTTTGACATATTTGTTTTGCATTTTGATCAAAGCCTTGAGGTTGTTTCCCCTTGTAAAAGTACTCAGAACAAAAGATGAAAGTATTAACAACTTCTGCCCCCGTGGGCAGTATGCCACAGAGTGTAACCGTCAGGACAGCCCAAAGATTCATGTCTGCAGTCTATATGCAGTCAGGGAGACATTTGTTTTATATAGTAAACTGTCACGCGGCAAGTTTGGGCTGATCTTGTTTTAGTAAACAATCAGTCTTGTCAATGATTCCATTTTCCACGTAAATCATGTTCTCTGTCCTGGGCCGCCCCCTGGACTCTGAACATTGTGGAAGAGAAGAGGATGTTGACAAAACTGTTGATAATATTTTTTGCACCCTCGGTGCAAAAAGGAAGGCCAGACTGCATTCAGAATGTAGAAATACAAGGTCAAGAAGACTTCTGTACTTTCATAACCTTTTCTTTGAACAGTGTTTCTTTGTTCTATAGTGACTGCTTTATAGCTGCTCTTCTCATGTGCAATGATAAACACAAGTCTCACTTGTTCAAATGTATTCTGCACAAACTTTCTATTTTCCTTTCAGGGGTCACCACCACTCCACTTGTTCCATCTAACCCTATGTTCTCTAACAGCAGCTACCTTCATGTCTTCCTTCACTGCATCAAAAAACCTCCTCTTTGGTCTTCCTCTAGACCTCTGGCAGCTCTAGACTCAGCATCCTTCAACCAAAAGATTCACTGTCTCTCCTCTGGAAATCTCCAAACCATCTCAGTCTGGCCTCTGAGACGTTATCTCCAAAACCTCTAACATGTGCTGTCCCTCTGATGTCCTCAGTCCTGATCCATCTTGGTCCCTCCCAAGGAGAACCTCAGCATCTTCATCTCTGCAGCCTCCAGCTCTGCTTCCCGTCTTTTCCTCAGTACCACTGTCTCTGGGCCCAATAATATGGCTGTTCTCACCACAGTTTTCTACACCTTTCCTTTTTATTGAGCTGAAACATTGAACATTAGACCAGTCTCTCACACACACACACACACACGCGTGCGCACACACGCTGAAGGAGGAGGGTTTGGGGAAGAAAAGGCGGGAGTTAAAATTGTGTGCCCTTTCTAGGCTACCCCACCTTGGTGGGACATAGCCTGGGTAGATAGATAGATAGATAGATAGATAGATAGATAGATAGATAGATAGGATAGATAGATAGATATGATAGATAGATAGATAGATAGATAGATAGATAGATAGATAGATAGATAGATAGATAGATAGATAGATAGATAGATAGATAGATAGATAGATAGATAGATAGATAGATAGATAGATAGATAGATATAGATTGATTGATTGATTGATTGATTGATTGATTGATTGATTGATTGATTGATTGATTTATCACACACATCACACCTGACACTTTTCTCCACCCATTCCAACTCATTTCTTTCACTTTTTTCCCACACTCTCCATTACTCTGGACTGTTGACCCAAGATACTTCACACACATGTATCCCGTCTTGCTGCGGCGAACCTTCATTCCTCTCCTTTTCCCTTTCCCAGTGAGTAAGGCAGCACAAAAGTAGGGGGGCTGAAGGATGTTTGGCCTGAAAATGGCCGATCATCAGACGATTTTGGGGACCTTTGAGACCTCCTATCAGTCAATTGTCACGCTGCTGCCTTCCTGTCACTGGATTGAGACAGCATGACCTCCACAGGCGGCCACTGTCAAAAAATTGTTACCGTAAGATTTTAACTTTCTAAAACCGCTCGGCGGGTAAAACGCACAGCCACCTTGGGACATAACAAGCGTCAAAAGCAATTCAAGCTTGTGTTTAAGGAAAAACTTGCCTTTAGGCTGCTGCGCTGTGGTATTTTGAGATACAAGACCATAGTCTTGGGCATATTTAATCCTTAAAGGGTTGCAGAAAAATATTTTGCATTGAAAATCAGACAACATTGAGTGTTGAAAAAATATTTCTTAACTTATTGAAAGAAAACCACCATGAATTTGCTTTGGTAAAAGCAACTTGTAAATGGGATACAGTTGCAGTGTTTAATGTTCTAATCATTAAATGATTTTTTTTTTACTATATTACTAATATTTTCAACCAACACTATTGTTACTCTATTGATTTTTCAATACGTGACGGCGGCTGTGTCCGACTATCGCCTCTAACCCCTAACTACTAAACCCTATAGTGCGGCACTATATATAGTTCTCTATATAGTTCTCTGAATTTTCAGCACCGACACCCGCGGCTCACTAGTTTGGCGCTTTGGCACGGAAACAAAGTGGCGCATTATCAGCCACCACCTGGTCTGAGGGGAACTACTTATTTAACGCGGAGATTGATGACACCCATTTGTCAAATTAAAAATATAATAATATGAACATTTTATGAAGACTATTTATGAATCTGCTTTGTTCTGGATCATGGAAAAACGTGGCTGATTTATAAATAATAAATTAATAGCATTGGTGGTGATTTATGTATTTAAGCTGATAAATAAACCCCCCCATGTTATTAGTCCAAGGCAATATTTATTTTTGTGTCAGCTGAACTATTTACGGTTCTTAAGTAGGAGGCATTTTTTCTGTAGTTTTCACTTACCTTACTTGCGCTGTAGTTTTCAAGGAATCGTCCTGTGGTTCCTGGTAATAATTCAACCGCTTTTTTCAGTGGATCAAACAAAACGAAAAGTGTGTTATGCAGCATCACAGGACGGCAAGGAGAAGCAGACGTCTCAGAAGATTTCTCTGATGCCCGGCCAGACATGAACTTGTGAGTTAAACCTAAAGTTTTTTTATTAGTTCAATTTAAGCATTTGTCACTAATTGTGCTCAAGGTTACACAGTCTGCTGGGTAAGAGTTTAACATTCTTTTTCAACACTGGATTATGAGTTGTATAGTCTAACTACATGGAAACACTTGTGAGATCAAAGCTTAGTATTTTTTATTCAGCCAAACCATAATACTTGTTTTAAACAAAATACTTTAATTTTTTAACAATATTTATATAAAAATCCAAAACTCCAGCTAAAAAAAAAAAAAACCACGAAGATTTTCCAGCATTAATAAATACGCTATAAACTAAAAATGTAAGACATCAGAATAAATGAAACATTCAAAAAATCAGATTTAATTTTCTCACGAAATAATTATTTTTCTATTTTGCTATGGTCTTCCACGCCTCTTACCGTTTTTGCCAACATAAAGGTGTCTGTCGTATTCTTCATCGCTGACGCCAGTCTCGGCTACAAAAACCAGATCCAGACCTGGGTAGATCGGTTAATCTGCGAGACCATCGTAGAAAGCATCTGGTGGAGCAGCTTCGGGTTCTCACACTTGGGGGCACAGGAGACTGGAGGTCTTGGTAGCTTTTTTCTGGCTGGCGTGGTGGCACATCATACAGTGTAGCCAGGGCCTTTGACATGCCAATGTCCACTGTGAGGACGTTGTCCACAGGACTGCAGACCACATCCTCCAGCTGATGAGCAGGGCCCACCCAGCATCCAGGGGAATGAACTGCCATTAGTCACCTCAGGTTTTATAGCAGCTTGCTTGGTCTTTCCACCTTCCAAAAGGTCGGGGAGCATTGATGGCTGCCACATAAGAATAAAGGCTATTCCCCAAAAGAAGATGCAGCTTGTTATTTTAACAGGAAGCTTTTTATCTCATTCAACTGCAGGCTGTATGTGACTTCAAGCCACCCTAGAGATATTTTTGTTGGGAATCAATGATTTGATTGATTTGGATTTGAAATGGTTTATTTCAAGCAAATCAAATAGAGTAATACAATGTTAAATATAATCATCAGTTATACATTCATACAGTAACTAATCAAAACTTAGATAATTAGACATAATTAATAAAAATTGTTTGAAAGGGAGTGGAAAGAAGTTTAACTCATATACTAATATAAGCACATATTGTTATAATAAACAATATTTCTGGGGGCACTGGAAGTAAACCAACCTTTGCAATGAAAATTGCCTTGTAGTTCAGTTCTGGGTACAATCTGTGCATCAGGAGAAAGGGACTGCTTGGAGCCACAGATGTTGAGCCACACCAGGAACCATAGGGATTTTGCAAGTGGCGTCCGCTCATGCAGGACAAATTCTGCTTTCCTTTTTAGCCCCAAATCAGACACACATGACTTAGAAGACCAGGATTATTGTTACATGTATAAAAAATAAATGTTAACATATAAAAACGAAATTCTAAATATGTACATTTGATATTTCTATGCGAAAATCCTTTTTAGATAGATAGATAGATAGATAGATAGATAGATAGATAGATAGATAGATAGATAGATTGATTGATTGATTGATTGATTGATTGATTGATTGATTGATTTTATCACACATCACACCTGACACTTTTCTCCACCCATTCCAACCTACTTCTTCACTTTTTCCCACACTCTCCATTACTCTGGACTGTTGACCCAAGATACTTCACACACATGTATCCCGTCTTGCTGCGGCGAACCTTCATTCCTCTCCTTTTCCCTTTCCCAGTGAGGCGGCAGCATGGGGGGCAGGGGGGGCTGAAGGATGTCAGTCTGAAATCGGCGGATCATCAGACGATTTTGGGGACCTTGGAGACCCTCCTACTGGTCAATTATCACGCTACTGCCCTCCTGTCACTGGATTGAGACAGCATGACCTCCACAGGCGGCCACTGTCAAAAAATTGTTACCGTAAGATTTTAACTTTCTAAAACCGCGCGGCGGGTAAAAATGCGACAGCCACCTCCCGATTACAAATGCTGCCGTGCTGCCACCCGCTGTGTTTGCTGAAAAACTTGCCTTTAGGCTGCTGCGCTGTGGTATTTTGAGATACAAGACCATAGTCTTGGGCATATTTAATCCTTAAAGGGTTGCAGAAAAATATTTTGCATTGAAAATCAGACAACATTGAGTGTTGAAAAAATATTTCTTAACTTATTGAAAGAAAACCACCATGAATTTGCTTTGGTAAAAGCAACTTGTAAATGGGATACAGTTGCAGTGTTTAATGTTCTAATCATTAAATGATTTTTTTTTTACTATATTACTAATATTTTCAACCAACACTATTGTTACTCTATTGATTTTTCAATACGTATCTATCTGTTACATTCCTAACCTTTACTGCTGTTACTCCCAGTGTTCGATCCTTATTTTTAAGGTATCTTTATCTTTTACATCTCTACTATATACTGACTTTGCACAAAGCAACAACTAAAATTCATACGTTCACCCCTCCTGCTGCCCAGCTGTACTCCCTCTGGAGGTCGCCCTTCCTTCTCTGTCCGTTTTTTCCCCACAGCTGTTTCTCATTATGCTTTGATTTGGTTCCTTTTTAAGGGTTTCTGTTCCTGTCTGTGTTGTTGCAGCGTCATTGTTGGATGTTCTCTGTTTGGCTTAGCACGTTGGCATTAAATAGCCTTCATAGATCATTCAGTCTCCTTGTCCTTCCTGCATCTGGGTTAACCCCCTTGGTTTCACGTAACATTACGCTGCGACCATGTCAACCTAGCAGGAGATTCGTCTCGACGAGACTTACCTGGATCCCAGACCAGACTGGGTCACCCTGAACCGTTTGATAGGACTGCTGCAGACTGCCAGGCGTTTCTAACTTCCTGCCGGCTGCAGTTTGACTTTAGTCCTGATGATTTCACCTCTGAGCAGAGCAAGGTGGTTTTTGCTCTGAGCTACCTAACCGGAAGAGCCAAACGATGGGGACTTGGCTGAGTGGGATCGCAGATCGGAGCTGTGTTGCTCCTTTCGAGTCTTCTCCGCTCGGCTTCTCACGGTATTCGATTCCACCATGCCTCATCGTGCTGCTGCGTCTGAGCTCCTTCGCCTTCAGCAGGGATCCCGCTGTGTCTCGGACTACGCGGTGGAGTCCGGACTTTGGCTGCCAGCACCCGCTGGCCAGATGAAGCTCTGCTCGACGTCTCCTGCGGGGTCTGTCCGACGCTCTCAAAGACGAGCTGGCGGCGAGAGAACTTCCAGACGACCTCGAGGAGCTTATCGACCTGGCGGTTCGTATCGACCGGAGAATGAGGGAACGGGGTAACGAGCAATGCAGCCTTCCAGGTTTCTCCGCCCACCGCACCCCGTGGAGGTTTCTCCGCCTCTTTCAAACTCCTCCCCGGAGCCCATGCAGCTAGGAGCTGGCCGTCTCTCTCCGGCTTAACGGCAGCGCCGCATGCAGGAGGGACTTTGCCTTTACTGTTGACGATCGGGACACGTTGTGCACAACTGTCCGGGAAATGCCAGGGCTCCCCAGCAGTGAGGAAGCTGGTGAGCCGCAACTCTTCTTTTTCCTCTCTTTCTCGTCCTCCTACCAAGGTCTTGGTGGCATATGCTGAAGCCCAGGTGGAATTTGACACTCTTATTGACTTGGGGTCTGATGGGGACCTGATCTCCAAGGAGGTGGTAGACAGACTGCAAATTCCCACCGAACCTCTGTCTCCAGCATTAGACATTCATGCCATTAATGGGACCCTCATACACAAGGTTTCTGTTCGTACTGTTAAAATTTCTGTGTCGATCTCTGGAAACCACTCTGAGACCATGTTGTTTTATGTTGTTGAATCCCTTAAACCTCCTGTTATTTTAGGGTTTCCCTGGTTGAGCAGACACAAACCTCACATCGACTGGGCTTCGGGGCGGTTTCTGTTGTGGAGTCCCTTTTGTTTGCTTAATTGCCTTTCCTCTGCCTCTGTTCGTAAGGCTGTGGAGGTCCAAAAGTCTCCGGACCCTCCAGATCTCTGTAAAGTTCCGTCTGTCTATCATGATTTGGGCTCTGTGTTCTGTAAGGTACGTGCTAGCTCTCTTCCTCCCCATCCCCCTTATGACTGTGCCATCGACCTCCTGCCAGGGACTCAACCACCGAAGGGTCACATTTACCCCCTGTCGCCACCTGAACGAGAGGCTATGGACTCGTATCTGCAGGAGAGCTTACAGGCGGGGCTCATTCGTCCGTCCTCCTCTCCAGCAGGAGCAGGTTTCTTTTTTGCGGGGAAAAAAGATGGGGGGCCTGCGTCCTTGCATTGATTACAGGGGTTTGAACTCTATTACTATCCGTAATACTTACCCCTTGCCACTGCTGCACTCCGCTTTTGACCTGTTAAGCGGGGCCCGTATCTTTACGAAGTTGGACATCAGGAATGCTTATCACCTGGTTCGAGTGAGAGAGGGTGACGAGTGGAAGACTGCGTTTAACACGCCAAGCGGGCACTTCGAGTATTTGGTAACTAATAGTAGGGTGAGTATCCTGTGGATACTTAATTAGTAATTGCTAACTAATGCCCCAGCAGTGTTTCAGAGACTAATTAATGATGTACTGAAAGATATGCTTAACAAATTTGTGTTTGTCTATCTGGATGACATTTTGATTTTCTCTCCTGACCCAGAGTCCCACGTGCAGCACGTAAGAGCCATACTCCAGCGCCTCCTGGAGAACCAACTTTACTGCAAGGCCAAGAAGTGCGAATTCCACTCTACGCAGACTCGGTTCTTGGGTTATGGGATTTCTCCTGGGAGGATCCAGATGGATGACTCCAAGGTTAAGACTGTGCTGGAGTGGCCGGTTCCCTCTGGTTGGAAGCAACTACAGCGCTTCCTGGGATTCGCCAATTTCTACAGGCGTTTCATCAGAGGTTTCAGTGGGGTTGCTGCACCCCTTCATAAGATCACTTCAGCTAAGGTGCGCTTTGTTTGGGATAAGGAGGTGGAGAGGGCATTTAACAAGCTGAAGAGACGTTTCTCTACAGCCCCTATTCTGACTCAGCCTGGTCCCTCCAAACAATTCATTGTGGAGGTGGACGCGTCTGAGTCTGGGGTAGGGGCTGTGTTGTCACAGAGAGCGTCTGATAATAAAATCCATCCCTGCGCGTATTTCTCCCGCAAGCTTACTCCTGCGGAGAGGAACTACGATATAGGAAACAGAGAGCTGCTGGCGGTGAAGGTGGCTTTGGAGGAGTGGCGCCACTGGTTGGAGGGAGCTGAGCAGGCATTTCTAGTTTGGAGTGACCACAAAAATCTCGAGTACATTCATTCAGCCAAGCGCCTCAATCCTCGCCAAGCGAGGTGGACTCTGTTTTTTGACCGGTTTAACTTCTCCCTGTCCTATTGGCCAGGGAGCAAGAACATCAAACCCGACGCCCTTTCTCGCCAATTCCAACAGGAGGAGGTGGAGGAGAACCCCACAGAGGCCACGCCCATCATTCCTTCCCACCTGGTGCTAGGAACCACCCGTTGGTCCCTGGAACGGAAGGTACAGGCTTCTGCTCCTGATCCGGCCTCCATTCCCTCAGGCTGTCCTGAGGGCCGTTTGTTTGTACCATCCAACCTACGCACCATGGTTTTGAAGTGGGGGCACTTTTCTCGACTAGCTTGCCATCCCGGAGTAACCAGGACGGGGTTTCTTATAGCCCAGCACTTTTGGTGGCCCTTTATGTCCTCCGACATAAGGGCTTTTGTGTCTGCCTGTCCCGTCTGTGCCGGTGTGAAGACCCCCCGGACCCTCCCTGCCGGTCTGCTTCACCCTCTACCTGTGCCGTCCAGACCTTGGTCCCATGTTGCTATGGACTTCATCACTGGACTGCCAAACTCAAGGGGTAAAACCGTAATCTTCACCATCATCGACCGTTTCTCCAAATTAGCCCATGCTATTCCCCTGCAGAAACTCCCTTCAGCCAAGGAACTAGCAGCATTGGTCTTGCAGCATCTGTTTCGCCTTCATGGACTCCCTCTCAATATCGTCTCGGATCGGGGCCCCCAATTCATTGCGGCTTTCTGGAAAGAGTTCTGCAACCTCCTCGGGATCAAGGTCAGTCTGAGTTCTGGATTCCATCCTCAGACAAACGGCCAGGTAGAGAGGTACAATCAGGATCTGGAGACTTCCCTGCGGGCAATGTGCAGTAAGAATCCTAAGACCTGGGCTGCACAACTTCCCTGGGTAGAGTACTCCCACAATTCCCTGGTTAACTCCACAGGATACTCACCCTTCCAGGCCGCGTACGGATTCCAGCCCCCCTTGTTTCCGCACCAAGAACACTTGGCCTCCTCTTCGGGCCCGGCGGCTTTCGTGAGGAGGTGTCGTCGTACCTGGAGCAGGTTCCGACAAGAACTCCTGCGGAACCAGGAACGGCTCTCCGTGGTGGCTAACCGTCGGAAGACCCCCACCCCGGAGTACAAGGTGGGAGACAAGGTGTGGTTATCTGCTACCGACGTTCCCTTGAAGGGTGATTCCAGGAAGCTGCAGCCCCGGTACATCGGCCCTTTCTCCATCACCCAAATTATCAACCTGGTGGCTGTAAGACTGGAGCTGCCTACCTCTCTGAAGATCCACCCGGTGTTCCACGTGTGCAAGTCGAAGCCTGCCAAGGTGTTGTCGCAGCGTCATTGTTGGATGTTCCCTGTTTGGCTTAGCAGGTTGGCATTAAATAGCCTTCATAGATCATTCAGTCTCCTTGTCCTTCCTGCATCTGGGTTAACCCCCTTGGTTTCACGTAACAAAAATAAATAGATATCCATAATTTCTTACATTCAATAAAATAAAGCTATTTTTATAAATAAATATTACTATCCATAGAAAACACCTATCCATAGAAAAACAACTATCCAGCATTGTTTTATACTGGTTGTTAATATTAATGTGGTGATCTCAGTTACAACAATAACCTACATTGGTGTTTGCAGATGAATTTGAATACAAGCAGAACTTCTGTCTCAGCAGATCAGCGAACAAGCAATGGAGGCTTTTTGGAATGAAAAGTCCATGGCTGAATTTCTCAACCCTTTTGGTAGTTCAAGGACTGCCTTGTTGACATACTGTTAGAGTCTGCACGTGTTATCTACAGTAATATGACCTTAATGTCAGTAAAACATGCATTCAGCACTGATGTGTCATTCCACTTTTGCAGTCCCACATTTCATTTTTAAATGATTTAATAGCGAAATAAATTATTCCCTTTTTAAAATTTGATGAAATGTAGTCAATGTAGACAGCTTGTATTCATAAAAAACTAAAATTATTATTAAACAATAGGAAAACTATCACCTATTCAAGCTGTGGTATGATCCTACTTTATTAACCTTTCAGTTCTTTTCTTCAGTGCTCCCTACAGAAAATCACCTCCCTCCAACCTTATTCTTTGCTTTCTGTTCATTCACCAGCATGACTGCCTGTAATGACGTTGATGACGTGGCAGACCCAGTTGCTGGAACCCAGAAGTAAACTCAGAGCAGAGAATCTTGGAACGTTTTTATTATTATTTTTAAACGTCCAAGAGAAGTAAGTAAATTAGGTTGTGTGGCGAAGGAGAGTAGAGAGCGTGGATCACAGTAGACGTCTGGATCAGCGTCTTGAAGATAGCGTGGAGGATGAAGGCAAGCGTGGAAGGGTCTTGAGGAACCACAATGAGCGTGATGAGGAGGACTGTGTGGCCTGAGCAGAAGGAGGCGAAGAGCTCTCGAAGAGGAACCAGCGGCACCCGTGGAGGCGAGGACCTGAGGTTTAAACAAGGATAGGTTAGTACGAAGCTTGACTTGAGATACTCAACTTAGCTTGGTGACCAGGCATAAGCACCGGAGAGTGTAACGGACTGGCGTTGAATGCTGGGGTGGATCTCCTTATGAAGGTCTGCAGGTGATGAGAAGATGAAGGGCAGCTGGTTCCAATCAGCAGAGCAGGGAGGGGGGAGGTAGGCTGACAGAGGCACCGTGAGACTGCCTTTACAACATCCATCAACCTTCTCCCTGGTCTTCCAGGTTGGAGCTTCTTTCCTGGTAGCTCCAACCTCAGCATGATTTTACCAACCTAACTGATTTTTCTCAACCTCTCATTCTGCTTCCTTTCATTGCATTTATTTGGTCATTTGGGTCACTTGGTACTAGGCCACAGAAAAATTCTGAAAGTGGCTGACTGCTAAATTACAGCTAAATTAACCAAAAACAAACATCTTCAGAAAGTTAATTTGTGCAGAAAAGCTCCCGAAAGGAAACAGAAAAAGTGTCTTTCCCTCTTAAGAAAAAGAAAGCGTCTTTTAACAAACTTTTAACTGGCTGAGGAAGTATCTGCTATGAAATTGCAGCAGACGGCAGATTTGGACCTAGCTTAGGAGTTTTTGTGGGTCCAGAAACAAGAGCAGGATTGAAACATTGCATTTCTAGAAAGCAGGGTATTGGAGCCGGAGCAATACAGATGTGATTGTCACCGGCCTTAGCATCTAACCACGGTCCTACAGGCGCGCTGTGACCATCAACAGCCTGGGAGAACCAGATGACAATGACATCAGCTCTATGGAGCAACAAGTGGGAGAAATCAGTTCAGCTGGACAGTAATGGCATTGAGGCTTGTCACATTCTGCCCAGGAAAAGTAAGAAGGACAAACAAGCCATTTTCATGAGTTTTTTTTAACCGGAAACATAAGATTGCACTGCTAAAACAAGCTGAAAAGAACAAATGTTTTCATAAATGAGCATCTGATGAAGCAAAATGTTATTGTCAAACAAGCACGATACCTGGAGAACAGGGGGGGAAGGCACTGGGAGAACTTTAACATCTTCATCAAGCTGAAGAGGAGTCCTGTTACCAGGATCAGGAGAATCAAAGATCTGGATAAGTATTTGTTTGAAATCATTTTCTGGATTAAAAGGTAACACGCTGCAACTGAACACAACTTTCTCATGTCTGGAAACACCAAACTGTTCATTTCCATGTATCCTTTAAAAACAAAACTACAATAGTTTATAGATTCAGAGCTCATTGTTTAATTGATTTCAAGTATTTCTTTGTTTAGTTTGACATAAATTGGGATTCCAAATCATGAAATCCACAAAAATTGAAATTTCAAAAAAATTGAATACTTTGGAGAAATCTGCCCAAATTCTGCTGGACATGAATGTTTTCAACTGAGTTTCATCCACTCACAGATGGTTACGTCTATAAAACTCAAAGCACCTGCACAGGTTCCCCTAGATGACCTTAAACTGGTTCAATAGGGTTCAATATGAAGAAGACTACAGACTTAACAACCAGCCTGAAGA
>CM074494.1:5509977-5527929 GCA_037389245.1 Oryzias sinensis | reverse complement strand
ATCTCAACGAGGAAGACAGAGAAACTAAACTTACTGTGTGGAAAAATGTCGTAAGGCTGGAATGAAGAAAAAATGGCATTAAAGGCCCACATGATTTTATCAATAGACAGAGAGTTATTCCTAAATTATGAGTTTTGTGAGTTGTCTTGATCTTGTTGGACTTAAGGATTTGCAGGGGATTTGGTTCTACAGCTTTGTTTACTTTTTGTTTACGTGTTTATTAGTGTTTCATGTCTCCGATGAAAATTGAACTGTCTCTGATTTCTTTAAATGTAAGAAATTTAAGAAGAAAAGTATTTTTTTGTATTTTGTAAAAGGAAGAACACCAATGCATCTTTACTGACAGGAAACTTGCTCAAAAATGGACGTTTGTAACTTCTGGTCAAAACATTGAGGAGATGAAGATCATTTTCATCATGGCACCTTAAGGTCAGCAGGTGATGTTATTTGGCTAAAAAGCCTTTATGGTCAGTTAATATGCCATTACAAAGACCAACAAGATCATTGGTTTATCCTTCCTGAAGTAACATTTTCAACCTACAATGTAATAATTGGGGGGTAACCTTAACATAGTTTAAAATTAATTTAATGCTAAATGGCCCTCAAAATGGCATCATCTCAAAGCGGATACAAGTCAATAATCATGGTTAAGCTCTACTTAAATCTCAAGACTTGACAATTGACCTGTTGCAAGGGAATTATCAAAACTGAAATACACTCTGATATATCTGTTGCACCTCTGACTGATCACAGTCTTATTTTTTAAATCCTAAAACAAAAAATAAAGTGAGATGTATTTTATAATGATCAATCTGATGGTTCTGCAGCAAGACATTTGCAAAAGGCCACAGGAGACTTTGAGCTATGAGGCTCTAGAGGTTACTTTGTAGTGAGGCAATAGTTATCTGGGACACAACCTTGAATTAAATCCAAATGTGTGGTTTACAGGAACATGATGGCTAAACTCCAAAATACATTTAGTTTACAGGCAGGGACCAGAAGAAGCTAGAAGAAGCCCAAACCCTGACTGATTATTGAGATTTCAGACTGGATCTTCCTCCAAACCCTTGGACCTTGAGTCCCAAATGAATGACACACTTTCCTTTCATCAGAAAACAGGACCGTGGACCAATGTCCAACAGTCCAGTCCTTCTAGTCTTGGTCCAGTTGAGACGTTTCCTCCTTTGTTCCAGGCTTAGAAGTTTCTTGACCAGAGGAACTGGACAGTTGTAGTCCATCTCCTGAATGTGGTGTTTTTTTAAGCTGTTCTTCCACCTCATTCCACTCTTTCTGGAGGTCTGCAGGTTCTTCAATCTTGTCCTTTTGATGATCAGCTGAACCCCACAGTTGCCTCTGTTGCTGCTGCATCTTCTCCTGCCACATTTTGCTCTTTCATTAGACTTTCTGTTGATCTGCTTGGACACAGAGCTCTGTGAACAGCCAGCCTCCTTAGCTATAGGACCTTTAGTGGCTCATCCAGACTGTGGAATGGGTCAGTGATGATCTTCAGGCTGGTTGTTAAGTCTGTAGTCTTCTCCATATTGAACCCTATTGAACCAGTTTAAGGTCATCTATGGGAACCTGTGCAGGCGCTTTGAGTTTAATAGATGTAACCATCTTTGAGTGGATGACACTCAGATTAAAACATTCATGTCCAGCAGAATTTGGGCAGATTTCTCCAAAGTATTCAAATTTTTTTAAATTTCAATTTTTGTGGATTTCATGATTTGGAATCCCAATTTATGTCAAACTAAACAAAGAAATACTTGACATCAATTAAACAGTGAGCTCTGAATCTATAAACTATTGTAGTTTTGTATTTAAAGGATAAATGGAAATGAACAGTTTGGTGTTTCCAGACATGAGAAAGTTGTGTTCAGTTGCAGCGTGTTACATTGTAATCCAGAAAATGATTTCATACAAGTACTTATCCAGATCCTTGAATCTCCTGATCCTGGTAACAGGACACCTCTTCAGCTTGATGAAGATGTTGAAGTTCTCCCAGTGCCCCCCCCCCCTCTCCAGGTATCGTGCTTGTTTGACAATAAAATTTTGCTTCATCCGATGCTCATTATGAAGACATTTGTTCTTTTCAGCTTGTTTTAGCAGTGAAATCTTGTGTTTACGGTTAATAAACCTCATGATAATGGCTTGTTTGTCCTTCTTACTTTTCCTGGGCAGAATGTGACAAGCCTCAATGCCATTACTGTCCAGCTGAACTGATTTCTCCCACTTGTTGCTCCATAGAGCTGATGTCATTGTCATCTGGTTCTCCCAGGCTGTTGATGGTCACAGCGCGCCTGTAGGACCGTGGTTAGTGCTTAGGCCGGTGACAATCACATCTGTGTTGCTCCGGCTCCAATACCCTGCTTTCTAGAAATGCAATGTTTCAATCCTGCTCTTGTTTCTGGACCCACAAAAACTCCTAAGCTAGGTCCAAATCTGCCTTCTGCTGCAATTTCATAGCAGATACTTCCTCAGCCAGTTAAAAGTTTGTTAAAAGACACTTTCTTTTTCTTAAAAGGGAAAGACACTTTTTCTGTTTCCTTACTGGAGGTTTTCTGCACAAATTAACTTTCTGAAGATGTTTGTTTTTGGTTAATTTAGCTGTAATTTAGCAGTCAGCCACTTTATGGAATTTTTCTGTGGCCTAGTACCAAGTGACCCAAATGACCAAATAAATGCAAGGAAGGAAGCAGAATGAGACGTTGAGAAAAATCAGTTAGGTTGGTAAAATCATGCTGAGGTTGGAGCTACCAGGAAAGAAGCTCCAACCTGGAAGACCAAGGAGAAGATTGATGGATGTTGTAAAGGCAGTCATGCGGGTGAATGAACAGAAAGCAAAGAATAAGGTTGGAGGGAGGTGATTTTCTGTAGGGAGCACTGAAGGAAAGAACTAAAAGGTTAAGAAAGTAGGATCATACCACAGCTTGAATAGGTGATAGTTTTCCGATTGTTTAATAATAATTTTAGTTTTTTATGAATACAAGCTGTCTACATTGACTACATTTCATCAAATTTTTAAAATGGAATCATTTATTTCGCTAATAAATCAAATAAAAATGAAATGTGGGACTGCAAAAGTGGAATGACGCATCAGTGCTGAATGCATGTTTTACTGACATTAAAGTGTGGATGCCATGCTTTGAATAACTTTGTCAAATAAAAAAGCCTTTTAAACGTTGATTCTATTGATACCAATAGTTAGCGTCGAAAAAAATCCGAAGCATATGAATAATAGACATCTTTCGAAGGAATCAGAGATTTGAATTTGCCGCTAAGAGCGCAGGCTGGAAGTGACCTCGATATGACCTGTGACGTCACGAAAGGCGTTGACTTTCGCAGTTCCGCTTCGGACAGCATGTAAACAAAACTGGTAGTCTTCGTTTCTCTCGTGTTTAAATCTGTTAATCATCAACATGCCAAGTCGTTGTGTGGCAGCTGGATGTAGCAATACATCTAGTGAAAGTGTATCTGTGTATAAAATTCCCAAAACAAGAAACGCTGCTGAAAAGGGGAAAGTTCAAGAAGGTGGACGGCGAAGGATTTTTCCCTCCAGATCTGCAGGAGAGAAGTCTGCGTTTTCGAAGGGACAAAAACCGGGACACAAAGGAAGAATTTTGAACGGAGAGTTGGGAGGAGGATCTTGGCTTCTGAGTCGAGGAAAGGCGGGTGAGCTGGAAGCGAGCGAGCCGTTTTCTGGGTCGGAGAGGACGGCGCTGGAGTCGGGAGCGGAGGCTGCTAAGCTAGTGTGCATCACGATGGATCACATTGAGGCGAAGTAGTCGTGTTTTCTGTTGTCCTTGGATCCAACTGGAGTATTTCAACGCACTCAATGTTTTGCAAGAGAAGCAACAGGCCTGCAACGTTTTTTTTTCTTTTGCTTTTGAGGTGCCGGTACCGTGAGTAAACTGAACTGTGTGTGTGTGTGTGTGAGCGCGCGCGCACGAGAAAAGGTTTCAAACTGGTTCAAACAGGTAAAACTGTTAATGTTCCACAGTTGTTAATGGTATACAGTGACTTTGTTAACTAAAGAGTAGTAATATCTGGGAAACTTTTATTTTGTGACATTTATTTTGTAAATTGGGTTGAAAACCAGTGTTTACCTTTGTTTAGATTAGGCCAAAAGGGGACATTTGAGTATATTTTAGGGTAAGTGGAGTAATTTAATTTTATACATTTTTTACTTAATTGGAGTGGTTTATATTTTTTGTTGGGGTATCAATTTATATTTTATTTACCAAATTATAATTTATTAAACAAAGCTTTTGCAAAATTTGGCTAAATATTGATCATCGGCATCACTAGACCTACTACTTTCTGCTATATCCTCCTCACTTTCGCAAAAGGGTTCGAATCCATACGGTTGCAAAAGTGACTCATCATCATGATAATCTCCGCAACTTTCCTCTTCATCTTTCTGTTCATCTGATGATAAATCGCTAATAGAGACGGTAACATCACTCTGTCTGTGCTTCGCTATCGGTGCTAGCCATGTTGTCTGCCTTTCGTTACGTCACAAACAGGGCGGCGCGAATTCGGCGGAATGCGTGAAGCCGGCGGCCGTCCTCGTTGTTTATATCGCGTTTTTCGCTATTTATTCTTTTTCGAAAAATATTAAAAACAATCGCAACATGAAATAGAGACTATGTACTATATTTTGGCTTATTAAAATAGGCCATGTCACCCACACTTTAAGGTCATATTACTGTAGATAACACGTGCAGACTCTAACAGTATGTCAACAAGACAGTCCTTGAACTACCAAAAGGGTCGATAAATTCAGCCATAGACTTTTTTTCATTCCAAAAAGCCTCCATTGCTTGTTCGCTGATCTGCTGAGACAGAAGTTCTGCTTGGATTCAAATTCATCTGCAAACACCAATGTAGGTTATATGTTGTCACTGAGATTACCACATTATTATAAACAACCAGTATAAAAAAACACAATGCTGGATAATTGTTTTTCTATGGATAGTAATATTTATTTATAAAAATAGCTTTATTTTATTGAATGTAAGAAATGATGGCTTTCTATTTATTTTTGTTGTGGCTTTGTGCAAAGTCAGTTTATAGTAGAGATGTAAAAGATAAAGATACCTTAAAAATAATGATCGAGCACTAGGAGTAACAGCAGTAAAGGTTAGGAATGTAACAGATAGATACGTATTGAAAAATCAATAGAGAAACAATAGTGTTGGTTGAAAACCACGGATATTAAGAGGATTTTGTTGGTAAAAAGGTATAAAATCAACCAGAACGTAAATGATCTCCTTCTAATAACCTTAGTCAGTTTCTCTTTACTGTTTTTTCCTTTTTATGTTATGTGATGCAGACAAAATGTATCCATTCCCGTAAAATGATTGGACTGTGTCATATCGCCACAAACCTAGTTGAATCTTTTATTCATGGAACATGTATGGAGATACATGTTGATGCGTGTGAGAAGAAACAAATCCCACCCCTACTATGAGGAACAGCTACAATAACAAAAAGCTTTCTTGATCCCCACAGGGAAATTAGCTCATTACAGCAGCATAACAAGAGTTAAGATATCGGACAAAATAGTCTTCTAGTTGTTAGTTTTCCACTAACAACAACTAGAAGAAACTGTGGGTGAGTGTATTTGCTACCGACAGCAACACAGAAGAAGAGGCGCCGTCCAAACAAACGTGGAGATGAATCTGATCTTTCTCCTCCTGAACTTTATGATATTCTTCTTATTTCCATAGAGACATTATTATTGTTGTGTAGCCCACTTATAAAAAGCATTTATTTTTCCTACAGGTTTTTAAAGGGTTAATTTTCCTACTGGCAATTAAAGGGTTCATTTTTCATTTGCGGTAGAGATGGTTTGGCCCTCCAGGCATACCATGCAGGGTTCTGTGGAGGGTGCCATCTTGTGTCTGCGTGTTCTTTTCTTGCAAGCACGAGGCAGAGAAGTACAGTGTGACCAGCAGAGAAAGATCGGCAGTGTTATAGAAGGAAGAAGAAAAATAAGTTGAAGAATTAAAAGAAGCTACTTTTTGGTTTTTTGAGATGGGTTACGTTGTGTGCCGAAAGAACATTTTCAGAGCGGCTACGTTGTGAACGTGTCGTATTTAAGAATTCTTGGAAACTCCGGTGAGTAAGCAAGAGTTGTATATGGAGTTGGCGGTTATGTTTTGAATTAAATTCTGTTAAAAAGGGGAACAACAGAAAATGATAAATTTTGTTCTGTGTTATAAATGTTTACTTTATCTGATTTCTTTCTGGTATGAATATACGTGAATATTTATTTTTTACAAGTTAATTGAAATTGTGGTTGAAGTATTCATTATTTAAAAAGAATTGTATTACACCATGGTTATAAGGATTTTATTTGTTAAAACTTAATTCATATAGTTATTTTTTCAGATTTGTGGAAAGAGAAATTCCTTTTACTAATAGTAAATACTTGTTAAAAGGATTACTGAATTTTTTGTTTGTAAATTGGTTTTGGTGAACTACTAAAAAAAAGGAAAACCATAAAAACAATTTCCAAATTACTGGGAAAAGATACTGAGTTTATTGAAAGATGAGATCTTGCTTGAAATATAGACTATAATGTTTCTGATTTATTCTGTACTATGTGCAGAATTGTTTTGATGACCCTCAATTGTAGCTCGGACTACAATTCTTCGTTGGAAGTGGATGGCGATCCAGGCGTAGAACGAGGGTATCCTGTTGAAGATTGACGTACAGTGTGGCCAGCTGTTACTGATTCCCATCAACAGGATTGAACCCAATCTGACAGGACAAGAGATAAGGAATATTCCTATACACGTTCATTTAGCCTACCCGGGTAGAGAAAAAGAAAGTGCACAAACGAGAGAAAGAACAATATATTTTGTACTCTTTTTTTTATAAAGCTGATTTATTTTGTAAAAGAAATTCAGTTTTAGGAAGATATTACTGTTTATATTGTTGTTCTATTTTGTGTTGTGAAAGGTAATGCAATAAACCTGCCCTCTGTTATTTAAACACATTGTTGTTTTTCTTCTCTTTGTAAATAGAACCTAGGAACTTTGTGTAGCTTTTGCTGGTTAAGTTTGACACAAGGGCTACAGTTGTTTTTATTTTCTCCTTCCTTGGACTAATGCGGGTCAGAAAGTCATCAAGTCACAGAAAGACGGAAGTACCGCTGAAGGCAACCATCATTTAGACAGATTTTATATACTAAGCCCATCTCTGAGCTCGTTAGTTCGGACTTTGAATGCACCATGTTCATCTGTCTGTCTCCTTCGTGTTTGAACGAAGTAAAACCTCCACAAAAGATAAGTAACTGTCTCTGAGTCATTATTTATTTATTTCTGTGTGCAAGAAACTGACGGGGTATGAACCTAATAATATTTAATACAGTCCTTTCTAGAGAATCCAGTTTCTTCACATATATGTAAATACACAAAAATACATAAAAATCAACGTGAATAAATGAATATAACAGAGGCGGTAGGTGATGCATGTGTGGGCAAGCAAAAACCTCCAGGGCAAAACCTATACCATCTGTGTGAAACATTCATTGAGCAGTCGGGGAGGACAAAACTCTTGCAACGGCTCATCGCCCCTCGCTTGGCCATCCATAAGGATACGCATGCATCAGCAGTCCGGACCTCGGCACAATTTCGTTAATTAAAGTTAGATAGTACAAGAAACAAAGTAGGAAATAAAGAAAAAAAGAAATTCAAATCCAATAAAAAAAATAAACAACAAAAGAAAATAAGACCAGTTTCAACCACGAGCGGATGCGAACCAGGTGAATTGTAGGCATAATGCTGATAAAGTCAGCCTGACAGCATCTTGGGGATCATTGATTTGACACAGGGAATCAAACAGGTCACGAAAATAAAATTAAAAACAACACACAGAGGACCGGAGTGACTAGTTTTATCAGTACACTCCACCGAGGGCCAGAAGTGAACCAATAAAGTGGGGACCCAGACCAGTAGGTGTCAGTCATCTGAGAAGAAACGTGTGATTTAAGGGCCTTGACCTCAGTGATGATGTGAGTTTGATTTGCAGAGGAAGAGGGAATAAAAGTACAAGATGAGACCACGAGGAACAGCTGGACCAATGTTAGCTAGTTCGAAGCTCACTGTAGCTGGAAGAGAGGAGCGCTAGAGCAGTGTTTTTCAACCAGTGTGCCGCGGCACACTAGTGTGCCGTAGGAGATGGTCAAGTGTGCCGTGGAAAATTGCCCTCATTAATTGATCCTAAAAACATTAACCATCTCCAGGAAATCAGCTCTTTGTTCATCCAAACAGGTCCTGATAAAACACTGAGAAGTTAAGAATATGAAATATCATAAAATTATTTTTTCTTTGTGTTTATATGATTCTATTAAAGACATTTTGATAAGAATGACGGCACCGCGATTTACCTGCAGCTATAACTGTTTTCTGAAAAGTCCCGCAGCTTTTACTGTCTCCACGACTCCACCAATCATTCTTGAAGGCTTAATCACATGTCATCAGTCTGACCAATCAGAAGTGTTTAAAGTCTTCACTTCCTTGTTCCAATTTAGCTCATAACTCACTCAGTTCCAACAAAAACACCAGCTAAAGCTCGTCTTTAGCGGTGTAGCTTTCCACAGAATCCCGTATTAGACCGTGGAACAAGTGAACAAAACCATGAAGCTCAGAGACGCGAGTTTTTCTGCCGTTTTTTTGCAGTATTTTCACTACATCTCCCATGATGCATTGGCTTAAAGGGAAAGCGCCTCAGCGTACAATGAGTCGTCCTTTGTTACCACAACGAACATACAGTTTGTAAGTAACTTAACTTTTATTACATCTTTTAAAAAAAACATCTGCAACTTCCTGTTTTTCCTGCCACAATTATCACAGAAATGCACGTCAGATTGCCGGGGGGGGGGGGGGGGGGGCTGTAGATCAAAACAGACTATGAGTTTCTGCTTCTTCTTTTTTTTTTGGGATGCTGGTGTGCCGCGGGATTTTTGTCAAGGTTAAAGTGTGCCGTGGCTCAAAAAAGGTTGAAAAACACTGCGCTAGAGGAAACCCTCCAGGGAGCGCCCCTCGCCAGGAGTAGTGTCACACTGTGGCGGCTTCGTAGTTAGACTTCAACCAGGGATGTGTCTCAAAATCTCAGTCTCGTAGGCTCTCAGCAATTTAAAGTGGCTTACGTGAATCCAGGAGGGTCGTTCAGTTGGACTGCAATTGGCATGGTGAGGAGAACCTTGAAAGGTCCTGTCCACCTCGGGTGTGACCAATCAGTCCGTTGAATGGCCTTCAGGAAAACCAGGTCACCGACAGAGGTCTTCTGGTCCGGATTCAGAGTCTGTGGGAAGGAGAGAGCTGGAGGCAGACTCAATGCGTTCATTTGTTCTCACAGATGTTGGAATAATGTATATAGGTTATCTCATATTTGCTTATTTTATGCATCACCTAGCTATATATATAGGTGATTTAATCATGTTTGCAGAAGTGTCTGTGTGTGTCCAAATCTGTTTCACAGGAAGGTGGAGGTGACACCCTTGGGAGACTATGTTTATATTTGCGTCTTTTTAGCATACTCCTGAGAACCTGTGTTAGCTGTGTCTAAAATGAATCGATGGACGGTCTGTGTTAGTTTATCTATGAGAAACGGCTTTGCAGGTCCAGAGATGATTTGAGAAGACTGTGGAAGGATGGACACGTTGTAATAAATGCTTTCTGATATAGCGCTGCAAATGTGTTTTTATCTGTTTCCCCTCCTTAGAGCTCAGTGCATGTGTAACTTAGGGACAACCCAAATCAACTTATTAAAAGAGGAGGCAGCAGCATTTGCGCCAGAGTGGAGAGAGATTGTTTACTGGGTAGATCTCTGTCTGCTTTCCTCGTAAAGGTACTTTTTTCTGTTGGTCTTTCTTTCCTTTTTGAATGATTATGATGTTGCAGGTTGTTTTAACCCAACATTATTTTGGTCCTTCGAGGCGGATACCAACATACCTGAGGATTTCAGCGAGCATGGTGGGCCCCAGGAGACTGTGGCCACAGCTAACTCCCAGGTGAGTCAACCCTTTGTTGCAACTGGTGCCCAACTGGTGCCCAAAAGGTTGATGGTTTACCGAAGGAGAAAGACAACGGAAAGGACGACGGAGTCCTGTGAAATTCTGTAAGTACAAACAACGAACTATTTGGTTGGACGGCGGAGTCCGTGAAATTCCGTGTTTAAAAAAAAGTAAAGCCCTGAGAATTTTAGACACTATCAGGCAAGGACGCCGGATCCTGGAACTCCAGATGTAGCAGCTACCATGAGCTGCTACATCTGGATTCCCCTTCCTGCTCATTTAGATCAGCTGACCAGCTGCTCCTGGAGGTGCCAGAGATATGGCAGAAATTCAGGGGGGATAGAGCATTTGCCGTTGCTAGCCCCAGCTTGTGGAATGCACTCCCTATGCAGATTAGGAATGCCCGTTCTTTGAATGATTTTAAATCCAAGTTAAAAACCCACTTTTTCTCCCTGGCGTTTAACTCGCTGTGAGTTGATGTTTTTATTGGTCTTATTTATTTTTTATTTAATTTATTGATTTTATGCTGTTTGTTTTAGTTTGTTGTTTTGTTTTATTCTGCATTGTTAAGCCCGTTGGTCAGCTCCTGCTGTTTTAAAAGCGCTTTATAAATAAAGTTGACTTGGCTTGACTTGACATTGACTTAAAGAATCACTGTGCCTACCACAGTGCTGGGTTGGTAGAAAGAATGAATGGTACAATTAACAATAGGCTGAAGGAATGTATTGATGACACTGGACTCATTGCCTAGATTTAGTGAAACTGTACATAAAGTTAACATTACCAGTGCAATAAAGCCTAGCACCTTATCAGACCCTGTTTGGAAGACCTTACAGGTTACCACAGTTTAAAAACCAATGGGAGACTAATAAAGAAGCAAACCTGGCTGACTATATGAGGGCCATTTTAGAAAAACAAAGAGAAATCTGGACTAATGAAAAACCTTTTGCCCCTCAGCAGGAAAACCAGCTTTTAGAACCAGGTGATTGGGTTCTGACAAGAAGCATCAAGAAATAACACTGGTATTCACCCAAGTGGGAGGGGCCATACTGCTGGCCACTCCTACTCCAGTCAAATTCGCTGGAAGATCCCCCTGGGTTCACCTGACATATTGTTTATAAATTGTAAAAAGGTCATCTCGACTGGAAACTCACAGCTGGAAGGTGAGCCCAAGTTTGACAATAGGGTGGACTCAGACATTTAGAGTCTGGGTAGACCCGAAAGTCAGTGAAGCCTCCTGTAAAGCCACCGACCCATATAGACGAAGAAAAATAACAATTGGTCGAGATGGTAAACCAAGGTTTTCAAATTTGTGTGAAATGTATTGTTGTTGTGATTGTAACCATTGTTATTGATTAGATTAGATTAGATTTGTTTATTAATCCCACGAATGGGAAATTTCCTTGTCACAGTAGCATGGAGTTTGGCACAAGTATGTACAGACAGTAATTAACAAATATACATTTTAGAAAGAATATTTACAAAAATAACAGTGTTCTGAAATAATAAACAGGGAAAGAGATGTGCAGGAATATAGAGTCATCTGTATATACATTTTTTGTACAGTGGAATAAAAAACTAAAACTGTTACGGGGGGAACGGGAAGTACCCAGGCGCAGATAAGGAGAGGAGGCAGGAGGTTGCAGGAGAACGGGGTGGAACAGGGGGAAGGGAAAGACAGGACTTAAATACATACAAGGCAACAAGACACAGGTGGAAACACTCAGGACTGATGGGGCAAGGTAAAACTCAAAACAACAACGGAACAGGAAATACTACAAAATAAAACAGGAAGTTAACTGAAAACATCACAGAACAAAAAGGAAACAAACCACAAGGGCAAGAAACAGAAACCGTAACATAACCCCCCCCCCTCAAGGAACCGCACCGAGGTTCCTCCAAGAGTCCAGGAGGAGGGGGCCCGAAAGGCCAATCCAAGGGCCAACAGCAGTCCGGCGAAGTGGGTCCGGAGGACAGCCCGGAGACCACCCTGTCCAGCGAGGCAGATCCGGAGGGTGGCCGGGAGGCAGCGCCATCCGGCATCGACAGTCTAACCAGCAAATGGCTGGCGGCTCGGGCTCAGAGTCTGGAACTGGTGGCTCGGGCTCGTGATCCGCGGCAAGCGGCTGGGGCTAGGGGTCCACGGCGGGCGGCTCGGTCTCAGGGTCCGCGGCAGGTGGCTCGGGCTCAGGGTCCACTGCAGGTGGCTCGGGTTCAGGGTCCGCGGCAGGCGGCTCGGGTTCAGGGTCCGCGGCAGGTGGCTCGGGTTCAGGGTCCACGGCAGGCGGCTCGGGTTCAGGGTCCGCGGCAGGCGGCTCGGTTCAGGGTCCGCGGCAGGCGGCTCGGGTTCAGGGTCCGCGGCAGGCGGCTCGGGTTCAGGGTCCGCGGCAGGCGGCTCGGGTTCAGGGTCCGCGGCAGGCGGCTCGGGTTCAGGGTCCGCGGCAGGCGGCTCGGGTTCAGGGTCCGCGGCTGGCGGCTCGGGCCAGATGTCCGGTGCGGGGGGCTCGGACCAGACGTCCGGTGCGGGGGGCTCGGGCCAGAAGTCCGGTGCGGGGGGGCTCGGGCCAGACGTCCGGTGCGGGGGGCTCGGGCCAGACGTCCGGTGCGGGGGGCTCGGGCCAGATGTCCGGTGCAGGAAGGGGTTGAGGTGTCTCCGGTTCCCTCCGGTCTGCCATCCCCCTGGGAGCAGGAACAGGTGGGGTTGCGTCCGGCAACCTCCTCTGAGCCGGAATGGGTCGTGGTGTGTCTGGGACCCTCCTAGGAGCAAGAACGGGAGGAGTTGCGTCCAGCAACCTCCTTGGAGCCGGAACGGTTCGAGGTGGGTCCGACTCCCTCCTGGAGGCAGGACCGGGTTGGGGTGCCTCCAGGTCCACCTCCGGAACCAGGACGGGTCGTCGAGTAGGACGGGGGCGACGACGGCGGCCCCCTCTTCCAGCCAGTCAACTCTCATTGAAGAAGGAGGCGGGGAGCTGACCCTCCAAAGTCCACTGGGACTCGACCCCCTCCTCCTCCAAGTAAGGGTTCTCCCACAACCACAGGTCCTGGTCCAGAGGGTCCAGGAAGGACCTATGCCGGAAAACGTCCTGCTCCATCCAGGAAACAGGGGAGGACTCAGAATGGGGGCGGCAGTGATGTGGTCGACCCCCTCTTACGGCCAGGCGACTCCCCTTGAGGTCCCTGTAGATCTGGGAAGAGCCAGGGGTCCACCAGAGACCCTCTGCTGGGTACTGGTATGGCTGGTCCATAATGTTACGGGGGGAACGGGAAGTACCCAGGCGCAGAGAAGGAGAGGAGGCAGGAGGTTGCAGGAGAAAGGGGGTTTTAATAACAAAACTAAAGACAAAATCAAAACCACTGCATACAGCAGGCTAGAAACTCGAAACACTAAAAATGCACTAAGCACGAAACCGGGGAAGAATACAATATGGACCAGCACAGGAGGAAGGGAAAGACAGGACTTAAATACATACAAGGCAACAAGACACGGGTGGAAACACTCAGGACTGATGGGGCAAGGTAAAACTCAAAACAACAACGGAACAGGAAATACTACAAAATAAAACAGGAAGTTAACTGAAAACATCACAGAACAAAAAGGAAACAAACCACAAGGGCAAAGAAACAGAAACTGTAACAAAAACTAAAACTATAAAAACTATTTACTTAGGCTGAGGTTGAACAGCCTGATGGCAGCTGGGATGAAGGACCTGCGGTAGCGTTCCTTTGGGTGCAGCAGTCTGCCACTGAAGGAGCTGCTGAGGTCTCAAACACTCTGATGCAGTGGGTGAGAGGGGTTGTCCATGATTGATGTCAGCTTGGCTAACATCCTCTTCTCACCCACCTCCTCGATGGAGTCCAGGGAGCAGTCCAGGACAGAGCCGGCCCGTCTGACCAGCTTGTTCAGTCTCTTCCTGTCTCTCTCCAAGCTTCCGCTGCTCCAGCAGACCACTGCATAAAGGATGGCTGAAGCTACCACAGAGTCAAAGAAAGTTCTTAGCAGTGTCCTGCACACCCCGAAGGACCTCAGTCGTCTGAACAGGTGGAGACAACTTTGGCCCTTCTTGTACAGGACGTTTGTGTTGTGTGTCCAGTCCAGTTTATTATTTAGGTGAACACCCAGGTACTTGTAGTCCTTCACGACCTCGATGTCCAAGCCCTGGATGTTCACCGGTGCAGTCAGATGTGGTTTCCTGCTGAAGTCGATCACCACCTCCTTCGTCTTGCTGGAGTTGATGTGCAGGTGGTTCAGAGTACACCAGTCCACAAAGTTGGTGATGACCTCCAGGTACTCCAGATCGTTTCCCTGAGATACCCGCCTGACAATGGCTGTATCATAAGGGAACTTCTGGAGGTGGCAGCTGTCAGTGTTGTGTGTGAAGTCCGATGTATACAGGGTGAAGAGGAAAGGAGAGAGCACGGTGCCCTGCGGCACCCCAGTGCTGCAGACTACCACATCAGACGCACAGTCATGAAGCCTCACATACTGCGGCCTGTTGGAGAGGTAGTCAATGGTCCATGCAGCTAGGCTATTGCTGGCTCCAGCTCCCTCCAGCTTCCCCCTGAGCAGTGATGGTTTGATGGTGTTGAAAGCACTGGAGAAGTCAAAGAACATGACTCTCACAGCGCTACCAGTGTCGTCTAGGTGGGAAAAACATCTCCGCAGCAGGTAGATGACAGCGTCTTCCACACCTATTCCTGGACGATAGGCGAACTGCAGCGGGTCCATGTTGTCTTTCACCAGATGACAGAGGTGGTCCAGGATGATCCTCTCCATGGTCTTCATCAGATGAGAAGTTAGGACTACTGGCCTGAAGTGGTTCGGCTCACTAGGACGGGCAGTCTTGGGAACTGGAACCATGCAGTATGTTTTCCAAAGGACCGGAACTCTCTCCAGACTGATGCTCATGTTGAAGATGTGCAGAAAAATCCCACAGAGTTGGTCTGCACAGTCCTTGAGGAGTCTGGCGCTGATGCCATCTGGGCCAGTAGCCTTCCTTGGTTTGATCCTCCTCAGCTCCCCCCTCACCTGGTCCGTGGTTATGGATAAGTTGGAGGAGTGATGTGAAGAGAGACCTGTTGTGTTGGGTGGGGGTTATGGTGAATGGATCCCCCCAGCAGAGTGTGGTGGAAGAAGGTGTGTTTCTGATGACAGTTCAGAGGTGTTCTCGGGGGTGGGGATGTCTTTGGGGGTTGAGGATAGGGGTGGTTAATGGGTGCCGTTTGGTCTGGACTGTGGGGGGTGGGGGAGGAGGCAGGAACACAGTCAAACCTATTGAAGAATAGGTTCAGTTTATTGGCCCATTCACGGCTGTCCTTACCGTGTCCTGAGATGGTTTTCAGGCCTCTCCAGACCTCTCTGGTGTTGTTATCCTGGAGGCGCTCCTCCAGCTACCTCCTGTAGCTGTCCTTACCCCTCCTTATCTCTCTCTTCAGCTCTTTCTGGATCCTCCTCAGCTCCTCTTTGTTTCCAGTCTTGAAAGCCCTCTTCTTCTCTTTCAGCAGAGTTTTTAATTCCGGGGTCACCCAGGGTTTGTTGTTGGAGAAACACCGTACCTTCTTCATAGGTACGGTGCACATCCCAGTCTGTGGTGTCGAAACAGTCCCTCAGCGTCGCACTGGCCTCCTCTGTCCATCTCCTCACATATTTCCTGGTGGGTGGCTGTCTGTTTACCATGGGTATGTAGGCAGGGATCAGATGAACCAAGTTGTGGTCAGAACGACCCAGTGGGGGGAGGGGGGAGGAGGTGTATGCATCCTTGGTGTTTGCATACAGCAGGTACAGTGTCCTATTGTCTCTGGTCTTGCAATTAACATACTGGGTAAATGTGGGGAGGGTGGAAGACAGGGAGGCGTGGTTAAAGTCCTCGGAGATCAGAAGCAGGGCCTGGGGGTGCGATGTCTGAAGCTTTGATACAACAGTGTGCAGGAGCTCGCATGCTGCAGCAGCGTCGGCAGAGAGCGGGATGTACGTTGTTATCGCGATGACTTGCGAGAACTCCCTCGGGAGGTAGTACGGCCGCATGCTAACAGCTAGCAGCTCAATGTCCCTGTTACAGAGCTGCTCCTTTACCCTGATGTGTCCTGGGTTACACCATCTGTTGTTTACAAACATCACAATGCCCCCTCCTTTCTTCTTACCGCTCTCCTTTACCTTCCTGTCCGCTCTCACGATCTGAAAATCATCCAATGAGACGTGCGAATCCGGCGTCAGTTCGTTCAGCCACGTCTCCGTGAAGCACATGATGCTACATTGCCGGTACTCCCTTTGCAGCCTGGTTAGCGCTGTCAGCTCTCAATTTCAATCACAAGCCATCTTATTGGGGAGAGATCTTACGTTCCCCATAATAACAGACGGCACGCATGGTTTGTACCGTCTGTTCTTCTCCCGACGCTTCACTCCAGCTCTGCAGCCCCGTCTCCTTCTCCGTAGTTCCGTGGGGATCTCCGGTCGTTGTTCCGGGAGCACTTTGTGGTGCACAGTGCTATCAGCTGATTCCGTGTGTAAACAATGGAGCCCTGGCTGAACGGGTCTCCCGATGCCATATTTAACAGGCAAAGAATTAAAAGTACACATATTCCAAACCTCGCTATATGTACATCCATAGGAGTAAAAAGTCCAAATGAGGTTGGTAGCAAGAAAATAACACTGTCACGGTGCCCCCGGCCGGGCCTTCTTCATCAAGTCCACCTGCTGACAACGGCTGTGCCTCGTCAGCCTCATCAGGACCCAGGCTCTTAAGGAGAACCAGGACCTGTACTCGACGCTAGTTCGTTGTACTCCACGGTGCTTCACTGGCCTCTTCATGTATTGTCTCGCTCTGGTTCTCGCTTCCTTGTCTAAACACCTTGCTTTGTCTACTGCTCAGGATCCTGCTCTCGTCTGGAACACTAAGGCTGCACTCACCTCTCGCTGCTTCCTGTCTCGGCGTCCCTCCGGCTTCCTTCTGGACAACGGTGTTCGCCCTCAAGAACCTCCAACCATATCCTACGTATTCTGCCCTGCAAATCCTGTTTCCCAGAATTAAATCTATTTATACTTACCATTCTGTCTGCCGAGTATTCTTCCTTGTTCCAGCATCTGGGTCTGCCACAGCCTGCTAGCCATGACAGACACGAGACAGCACGAAAAAACACAAAAACACGGTGAAACTCTTGGAGCTACTGTAACTGGCTGCCAGCATGTCTGGGGCCAAAAAAAAAAGTGTGTAGTGTTATAGTTATAGTGTAGCATACCTGGCAGTACTGGCGCCCCCCTGGGTATGAAAATGGAACAACCCTTTCGACTGAGAGGAGGACTGTAAGTCCACCCACTCATGTTTGCCCAAAACAATGAATGGCTAAAGGAAATCCACTAAACCCAGAGAATACTGCTACTATTTTTAACTTACAACTCTTGAAACTAAATTCTGTTACCTTTTTCTGTGTATCCTATAATGGTTGACGTTTTGGTTGCTAAAATGTCTAGTATTTATCCTCACAGATGGAGACCTCGCCATAAGCAGGAAGTGTGGCTGACAGACACTGACCCACCTTACATAGAAGCCATAGGGGTTCCTTGTGGAGTACCAGATGAATGTAGATTGATTAATCAGGTGGCTGTCAGCTAGGAATCTTCACTCTGTTAGTGGTGTAAGATTGACAAAGGTGTGGACAGGATTAACTACATCCACTACAACGTCCAAAAAATTAGGTAACTGGACACGAGAAGGGTTTGAAGCTGTGCATTAACAGCTTTCTGTTACATCTATAATGGCATTCCAGAAAAGGATCGCTCTCGACATGCTGATGGCTGAAAAGGGTGGCGTGTGCACCATGTTCAGTAAACAGTGTTGCACGTTCATTCCTAACAACACCGCTGCAGACAGCAGTCTGACCAAGGCCATAGAGGGCCTTCGCACTCTCAATGGTAAGATGAAGGACCATTC
>CM074494.1:5473591-5509477 GCA_037389245.1 Oryzias sinensis | reverse complement strand
AGGACAAAGTTGAGCGCGTGGATTCCAGGCAGCGTGAACCTGAAAACCCAAAACGCCAGGAAGCTGAAGAAAACAGATCTTCACCAACAATTATACAAAAAATTAAACAAAAAATCATTTAAAGTACCTGAAAGAAAGTTTGATTAAAAGGTAAATATATTGTTATTACTCTGTTCCATGACTAGTTTTCATTAGTTTAAAAAATATATAAACTGGTGATTGAATTTGTATGTTTTTATTTTAAATTATAAATGATTCTTGAACGTTTTGTTTGATGTTTTCAAATCTGTAGCAAACATAAACCTGTTGTTAAAGTCAAAACCTATATGATGGTTTTTACAATTGCTGTTAAAAAAGTAATTATGTTTAGCCAGTATTTTTTGAAAATAATTCTCCAAATTGACCCCACATAACAAAAGGTTTGATACGAAGATCAGCAGGTGGTGTTCCACACGGCTCTATTCTAAGACTCCTTTCTGTCGTCAAAACTTAGTTCAGTAAAACTTTATAGCATACGGGAATTTTCAAAGGTTAGCAATGAAAACGTTCCCTCGTTTATTCCAACCACGGGATTTTCTGCTTTCTGTGATCAAAGCAAAAAGAGCTAAACGTGACATCTCAGCCAGTTTCCTTCAGATAACGTCCATATTTTCTTTAGGTTACATTTGTGCTAAAACTGAGCCAAACGCAGCGCAGAGACCCCACCCCTCCCCCGCACAGCGATCGCCGCAGGACAAAGTGGAACGCCTCAATTCCAAAACCCTTCCAGTTTGGAAAACGTCCAGGAAGCTGAAGAAAACTGCTAGTGCTAGCAGATCGATAAGGTTAAGTGTGTTTGTGAGACGCGTCTGTCTTCCTGAGCGGAGGTGAAAACCCCCATACGGCTAAATGAAGCCTCCCCCACACGGAGAAAGAACAAAAGTGTCTCCATCAGGTCCAAACTGTTCCTGTGCAGGGCTGGAAGTCGTCTGGAAGTATTTAAGGTGTAGTTGTGAGAGCGCGGACCTCCTGCAGGGTTAACGAGAGGAGGAGGTGCTCCACCAAGGTGTCTGAGCAGCAGGAGGCCAATCAGGGCGAGAGAGGAGGTCCAGGTGGGTGAGATTCACGAGCTCCAGCTCCTCGCTATGCTGAGCTCTGAGCCACGGCTCGCCGCCGTCCTCAGCTTCCTGTAGACGAACCGCTTTGGTTCCTCGTGTTGGTAACAGTAGATTGAAAGCAGTCGCACAGCCACGTCAGAAGGGGGGGGTTCAAACACACTTCCAGTAAACTGGGGTGTTGGATTACATTGAATGTGACTTCTCACAGCCAAGTCATGTTTTACACTGATTCAACATTTGGACTCTGGATGTGATGAGTCACATGACCAGGGACATTCCTGTGACTGCGGTCATGCGTGTGACCGATGCATCACCAAAACATGAGCAGTTCTTGTTGAGAGCGGCTGTAACTTGTCCAACCACAGCGGCCGACGCTGACACGTTTACGAGGCTCCGCCTTCGTGATTTCCTCCAAACACACGGATGCGGTTCAACACTTTACGGCTGGATTTGGTTTCATGGCAAACACTGGTTGGCTCACCGTGTGACTGCCGCGCTGTGCTGTCCCGGTTCGATGAGGTGGGAGAAGTACTCGTGAACAACGGCGGGGGTCAGGTGTTTCTTCAGGTAAGGGAAGAACAGGGGATGACGGGCCACAACCCCTACAGGCAGGAAGACAGAGACCATCAGTCAAGACCGGAGATAGACCCAGCTATAAGCAACCTTCTTTGAACTACCGAAACCCTTTGACGGTTTGTGCAATTACCGTAATTCCAACAGACTCTGCAACAAAGGAAACAACGGTATGGAACTACGGTAACTGAGCAAATGGTCCAAAAAAATCGTAGTTTAAAGAACAGGAGTAACGCTGGCTTTGTGTCCTCCTACGGTGTCTGAAGGCAAACATCTTTAGAACCTTAAAAAAGGGTATATATATGAGGCTTTAGCAGAAACATCAATGTGTCGTTGTTTATTCCCTTTTAACTATTAAAAAAATCAAAGAGAAAAACACGGATCAAAAACAGGGAAAAGGTTTTATCCGAAAATGCTTAACAGGTTTGTGAAACGTCCAAAGTCCTCTAGACCTTCAGCTACAGCGTCTCTGTCTGGTACTGACAGAGTTAAGTCTGAATTCGAGCTGCTGGTCTCCTCCTCACCGATGTTAGCCGAGTCTCCTTTGTCTCCGCTCCTGGTGAACGCCAGCTCCTCCAGTCTGTAGCTGTGTGGTCCGCTGGGCAGCTCTGAACAGAAAAAAAAAACACTCATTTGGCTCAAACAGGCCCGTTAAAGTCCTGGTTTCTGTTCCCTGGTCCGTTTGTTTGAATGCAGGCTTTCAGTTTGGGTTTCAGACCCTCAAAGGAAGTTTGGGTCCCAACAAACTCTGAAAAGACTTTGAATCCCAGCAAACAACGTTTGTTTTCTTTCAGTGCTCAAAGGGGACAGCGGGTGTCTTTAGAGACTCTGAGGGTGAGGAAATGGGCTCAGTAACAATCTTCTTCTCAACCACCCGCCGTGGACACCGTGTTCAACTCCTCCTCCCGAACATCTTCAGACAATAGTCAGAGCTCGGTCAATCCTGGAAGAAAGCCTCGTCAAAAAAGCCTCTAACTCCTTTCAGTCTTTTTAGTTCTACTTTGTCCAGAGTCCAGAGCAGAGCTGAGCCATCGGTTGGTACCGCTGGTCCTCTAAGGACCACAGGAAAACCAAACCCCCACTGGACCCTCTCTGAGTCTGAGGGGGAATATTGTAGGGTGTTTTTTCTAGTCACCTTAGTCCTGCTTTCTGTTTGTGAACCAGATAGAAAATGACAGGACGTCTGTTTGAGGTCAGCCCCCCCAATGACTCATCTATGGTTCACAGCAATCAGGTGGTCCAGGACCAGACACTGATGCTGCTCTTTACACATGAAGACACCAGAGCAGCCAGAGGTAGAGCGGTCAACTACTGATCCGAAGGTTAGGTTCCCGCCCTGACCGCCCATGTGTCGCAGTGTCCTTGGGCAAGACACTGAACCCCACATTGGTTATCGGTCAAACACCCGGTCACTGGGTGGTTGGCAGCAGAGCCGCCATCGGTACCTGAATGGGACTGTGACTGTAAAGCGGCTTAGGTCTATTAACAAGGTAGAAAAGCGCTTTACAAATATCCGTCGGGTTTCTCATATTAGGGGCCGAGTACAGCCGTGTCTGTAGGGGCCACATTGGTGGACCATGACCACAGTGTAGATCTGTTAAGGTGGTCAACAACAAAAAAAGTTTAAACTCTTCAAAAAACCCATCCAGTCTCCACTAGACCTCCTCTACTGACTATTGCAGAACTCTGCTTTTATCCAGACCCCCTGTAAGACCGCTACGATCCCACAAGACCTGGTTTCCAGAGTCAACCAGGGTCTGAATGAAACACTAGAACCACTTCATTGACCCTGAAACGACTTCATAAAACACCTTCATGTGTCACATTTATGCACGGTAGTCTGGCTGAGGATCAAAACCCCACATGTATCGATGATCGAAGGGTGTCAATAGGAAACTGACCATCTGGGTGTCATTGATCACCTGCATCAAGTACGTCGTCTCCTGACGTGGGAGGGGCTTCAACTTTCACAGGTGTGTCAGGTTCTGCCTCTGTGAGGGACTCCACCAGCTTTCCACCCAGGTGGATGTCCACCTGGAACGACATCAGGGGTTTTAGCTTGAACTGAATTGGAAAGTATTTGGGTTCTTTTCTAAAGTGTTGATTATTTTAACAAACTGGTTTTGGACACATTGAAAGGACAAAATGAGACATGTGGGTGTGGTTTGGATCAAACTGACCTTCAGCTGAGATTTGGGCTGCAAGAAGAAAAACGGCTTCAGAACAGGAGACCTGTGGGACATAAAACGTGACATGGAGGTTTATGGAGGTTTTTACAGGCCTTTTTATGGTTCTGGGTTTATGGTTCTGGGTTTTTACTACTAACTCACACTTTGGGTCGTCCTCCAACAATGCCAGTGAGCCCAGGAGCTAAAGCGCAGAGAGAAGAGCACAGCTTTAGCCCTGACGTTCTGTCCCGTCTGGTTCTACACAGTGACCGTATGAATCTGCAGGAGTCACACAGAGTTCACTTCCAGATAAAGCCCGAGGTCGCTAACACCAAACGGTGGTTCAGGAGGTCAAAGCCCCAGCTATCTGCTGCCGGTGAGGGGAGACTCCCACTGCAGCAGGAATCCAGAGCCGCAAACATCAGAGGAACAGAGCTCAGCTTTGTGTGTCTGCGTATCCCCACCAAAACCAACACCAAGGATAATCCATTCATTCCTCCACTTCAACACCAGAACAAGAACTTTTGAACTGCAGTTAATCTTCTGGAACAACCTCCAAATGATTGGAATACACCCCCCAACGGTCAACGCAGTGACCTTCCTCCTTCCGATAGCTAGAAGCACAGTCCTAAAGCCTCACGCTGCGTTCACGTCGGCCTGTAAATGAGCTGAGATCTTTCTAAAATCAGAGGAGAAAGCCTGGAGTCAGCAGACATTGAACATTTGTACTGGTGCTGGTACCGGTGAGCGACAGTCCAGTGTGAACAGCATATGCTACAGGCGCGTTCATGAATGAACGTGTATCACATGCCGGCTGTGTCTGTAGCATCAGTGACACGGACCTGTATGGGTCGACCGCTGCACGGGCCATGTGACTAAGGCTAAAGGTTGACAAACCAGAGACGGAGGAATTTAAACCATTGATGGAACGAACCATAGAATGAGGACAAAATGCTTATGGAACATCAGGGGAAAACTAGCTTCTGAGGAATCATCTGACTTAGCAGAAAACGTCTCTGAAGAGGATGAAATCAATTTCAGATAAAGACTAGAACTCTTTCAAATCAAAGGTCTTTACATTCATGCAGTCACTGACAACAGTTATTAACTGACAGACGACGGGGAATCGATGCTAAAACATCCCAAAGACCAGAACTCAGACAGTGAAGCTGGTTTCTGATCCTCTGCTCGTCATAAAGGCACCTCTGTGCAGAGACGGGTCACAGTGCCCAGAGCCCACGGTGCCCAGGGCCCACGGTGCCCAGGGCCCACTGCGCCCAGGGCCCACGGCGCCCAGAGCCCACGTTGCCCAGAGCCGACGTTGCCCAGAGCCCACGGCGCCCAGAGCCCACGGCGCCCAGAGCCCACGGCGTGCGTCGTACCCATGCCGGTTCCTGCTGAGGCGATTTCCCGGGAGAAGACTTCCAGGGCTTTCTTCTGCTTGTGGTGGACGGACATCCAGATGACGGCCTCCCTGGATTCCTGCAAACACAGGAAGCTTCTTCAGGAGGCTGGGAATCCCGACGCTCTTCCCTCATCTTCTTCTGTCCGACTCCTATTGTTCATACTTTGTTTTATTTTGAAACATCTCCACTGTGGAGTTGACGAGAACAATGAACTAAAAATATTCTGTTTGCTTTTCATTTCAATGGAGCTGAAAAACAACATTTGGATTACTCAACAGTCACATCTTAAATCCCCTAAAATATATTTTACACAGAAACATATGATCACAAAATACATGTTAAATATTTAAAATCTGTTGTAAAACCATGAAGCGTTGATCTTATAATGATAAGGACTGTTTTCTATGAAACTGTCATTTTCCTTTTAGAAATATTAACAGAAAAGCCGTTTTTGCCTGAAAAAAGAGCATTTGATTTGATAAATTGCTTTTATATTTCGGATCCACTCCGTTTGAAATAAATGAATTTTGGAGAAAAAAACTGTAAGTACAAGTCGGCATCTTAACTCTCCAGTCACCCACACCTGAGAGCTCTCTGTTTACACTCTATACTCTGGTTGTGAGGCTGCAGGACTCTGGCGACGCGGCGCCGGCAAGCCTAACCTTGTTGCGAGCGTTGTGGCCGTACGTGTCCTCGGCTCCAAGGATCTGGACGTTGACGGCGCTGAAGTCGTCCAGATTCAGCAGCTGGAACAGACGCCGCGTCCTGCAGAGGAGAGGCGGACCTTCATCGCTGAGGAGCCTTGATCCGGTAAACGGAGTTCCCAGAAACCCCCTTCTTCTCACCGTTTGATGAGGCTTTCCGCCGTCCGCCTGGCCTTCTCCGCCGCCCTCGGACCTCCGACCGGACAGACCGCCGTGGCTCTGAAGCCATCCAGGTAAGTTGCGCACACCTGCTCACCAGGACGGAAACATCAGCGCCGCGCCAGAAAGAGAGGAGCCCATGAAGGGAGACGCCCACCTTGTAGTCGTTTGGAGGAGGGAATCCTCTGGCTCCACGGACGCTGACGGCTGCTCCGTCTGTTCCTGGACAAACAACCGGACCGTCAACCAGACCATTAACCGGACCGTTGACCAGACCGATACAAAACCATGTTTCACTTTGATAAATTCATCGTCGTTTCCTTCTTTTTAGCCGCTAATGTGCAGCACGGAGAGCAGTTCAAGGTCAACCTTAACCAGGACCATCCAGAACCTTAACCAGAACAGTACAGAATCTTCTTCAGAGTCCAAGTCTTCTTCAGCTTATCAACCAACAGATTCATCAGGACTTTCTGTGAGAACTTTCAGTCGTCCTGGTTCTGAAACTGCAAAGCAGCCCTCACCATCACACCACCACCACCATGCCGAGCCAAGATGCTCTTTTTCCTGAGGTGCTGTTGGTTCGAGTCCAGGCCGGAGGTCTTCAGCGTTCTATTCCAGACGTTCCTCTGAGTTCTAGTTGCTCTTCAGAGTCTCTGAACTCTCCTACGGATCCACGTTTGTCCAAAAGCCTGACGGACTGTTGGATCCTGAACTCGGACCTGGACTGAGTCCACAGAGACCTGCAGGTCTTCCCATCTCCTGATTCTGTCACGACCTCCTGAAGGAGAACGTTGTTCTACTTTCTAGTTTCTAGTGTTCTTTATCTATTTATAGAATGATTCTTATTGCAGTCAAAGAGTTTCATGACCTGTAATGTATGTTCATTTAGGATTTATGTCCGGCACTCTGCATTAATGTTGACGGAAGGGGATTTACTAGTTTAGTGATTGATGGAAAGAATCATTCAGAGGAGTAAGTTTGTTTTGTCCCAAAACGGATCCCTGAGGGACGCCACTGCTCTTCCTGTATGGACCTCATTTATTTTTACTACGATTGTAAATAAATGTCAGAGAAATCATGAGAGAGAAAAAATATAACAGCATTAAGGAAACTTTGGTTTCACTGGTTTTGTTTTAATCAAAATAAATGGACTTTTATTTTTCCATAATCTTTATGGAGGGTAAACGTTTAGTTTTGAGGTAAACAGACTTGAATCTTTCTCCGTTTGCTCTTTCAGCCTCTGGACTCTCAGAGCATGGAAAGGGGGGGAGCAGCTTTGGCCCCCGCCCCCCCTGACACCACCCGTTACCTCGCCGTACGTGCAGCGGACGCCGCGCTGGGCGCCGTCACCCCTGCGTGAACCGGACCCAGAACTCGCCTTTGGCTGGGTTTCCCGCCCGGCTGCGTTTAAAGATAAACTGCCGAGTGCAGAGCCGGGTCGGGCGGCGGTCAACCGGACTCCAGAGTTCAACCGGGCTCAGTTAGAAGAAAATATTTACATTTTTAGCAACAACTTGCAGAGTTCACATTCAGTGGGTGTCGTCACATTTCTGCGCTCATCTCTGAGTCAGAACGGTTCTGGCACGGCGCCGTTCCCCGAGCTCCATAGACGGTTTGTTGTTGTGGTTTCTCAAGGATATTGTGGCCTGAAAGTTGACAGCAGCGCATATTTATGACTGAACCATCTAAACACAACCTGAAACACACAACAGCAAACCAGCCGGGATTGTTCGGGGTCAAAGGTCAAGCTGTGAGTCCATCAGAACCGCCGCCACAGCAGGAGGTTACAACAGTAGATCTGTCAGGTGTTGTCATCTGATGGAAGGGTTAGAATCCCTGCTGCTCTGCGGTTCTGGAGGGATCAGACGTGGGTTCACACACCAGAACCTGATGTTTCTGAAGATCTGTCTGAGAAGGTTTGGAGGTGACGGCGTTAACATTTAACCGAAGAAATGAATGAATCATGGCATTAGGGGGGCCTGGTTCCGCTCCATCCAGCTCTGTGGTGGGCTGGGGGGCGGTCCTTCACCAAAGCCACGCCTCCAGCTGTGGTGGAGGAAGAACCTGGACGGGGCTCACAGGTGACCTGCAGGGTCACAGACCGCTCCGTGAACCCGCAGAGGAAATGTTGGTACATTTAGTCCATGGTGTTCACACTGGACAAGCAGGGAGGGGCTTCTTCTTCATCTCTATCTACTGTCCTCCACCGTGCCAAAGCCGTGTAAATCTGGTCAGTCAATTTTCAAAAAGGACGCCATCCATGCGTTAGGATCAAGTTCAACCTGCTTTAACTTCTAACACGTGTTCAGTGGCCGCGTGTTTTGTATGCACAGCCCTAAAAACGGTTGCAGGAACTCGGACAGTTGCGCATGAAGGTGAGAGATTTTGAACACGGATGCCCTGACACGAACGATACATGCGCGGCGTGGTCGCGCGTTTCCAAACGGAGCGTACGGGTGAAGCAGGGGACACGCAGACGTGTCGTCTAGACTTTTCCTTTTCTAACCCCCTGCGATCCTGTGACCCTATACGGGTCTACACGACCCGGAAACCTGCTGCACCTGTACAAGTCTACCCCCCCCTATGGGTGCATGACCACGGCTTCAGACGTCGCCTACGATTAAAGCCAAATGTGGTAAATGTTAGTCCATCCCTGACGGCAGCGGTCGTCCTCTCTGCTCTGTCTCCTCACATAAGAACGGTTCTGTCCGTTGGTTCTGTCGGCTGGTTCATTTTAAACGGGTTTTGATGGCAGAACATGAAGATCCAGATGTTCCGTCTGGCTCCTAGAGGTTTGCAGATACGTCTCATTAGAGAAATGTTCTGTGTGGTTCTAAAACCTGGTCCAGTTTTTGGAAAACGGCTCCTAAATGTGATCGAAGCCACGTTTGTTTTGGGTCAAACTGAGTTCAGCCACAGACGAACAGAGAAGACCTCAAATGGAATCCAGTTCAGCATCATGAGCTGCCTCTTTGGCTCTCTGAGCCAATGAGAACGCAGCAGGAGGCGTCGCCGGGCGGATCTGCACCCGAGTGAGCAGCAGGTTTGTAGAGTGGTGTGAAATATTCGGGATGTTTCCAGAGTTTATATACAACCAAAGTGATTTGTGATGTTATTGACTCTAAGCGCCGTGGGAGGACAGAACCCGCAGACTCTGGGAACGCTCCACCTCGTCTCCACCGATCCAGCAGAGGGGAATTAATTACCGGCAGGAGCAGAAACGAGGCGTCTTATCAGAGAGCGGCGGTTCAGCGGCGGGTCACAGGACGCGTTCAGGGGTTCGCCTGGAGGTTAGGAGCTCTGGACGGGTTCAGGCCGGGACACATGTTTGGTTTTCTGAAGCAGCGGCTGATAAGGAGCTTCATGGAGGTTCAGAGGAGGGTGGCGGGTTCAGTCGGGGGCCAGAGCCAAGCCCCAGATGTTTAAGGTCACTCTGACAGATCTGTGAAAGCCTCTGGTGTGTGTGTGGGGGGGGGGCGGTACCGGATACTTCCTGGAGGACCACCTGGCTGAAGTCGCAGGTGACGTCGGGCAGCAGGTATCGCCGCGGGTCGCCGATCTCGTACACCAGCTGCTCGGCCACCGTTCCAAAGGAGACCAGGCCGCCGGTGTTGGGAGGCTTGGAGAGAACGAAGGAGCCGTCGGGCGAACACTCCACCACCGGGAAGCCCATCACGTCCCTGGGGGAGGGGCACAGCTCACCTCAGACCTCAGGTAAAGCTCACTTCAAGCTCTGACAACATTTTCTTAGCATAAAAAGGAAAAAACAGGAAATGAGCTTGATTTGTTCAGAGATAAAACGGTGGCAGCAGCATCATGGTACGGGCTACGATGCAAACTATAGACGAGTCCAGACAGGTGAGAGACGGGACAACCTGGAGATAACATGGTCTGGCCTGATGTTCAGGGTTTGAACCCCTTTTTCCTCTCTCCCTTTCTTTAAAATTTTCATAGCAGAACATCTATGCTTTAGAACCCAACAGTTGATACCCACCAGAAGTCAGGAATCCTGTGCTGTCGCAGAAGATGCCGCCTGTGCTCTGGGCGCCACACTCGATCAGGTGACCTGCGAGACTGAGACAACAGCAACAGCTACAACGACTGCCGTTAGCATTTCATCATCATCACATCCTGATAAGAACAACCCCACAGGAAAAAAAATCTATACCTGCGTAAGAGCTCTATGAGGAAATGCTTCAGAAAACTATCAAACAAAAGTTTTATTGTCCAAACTGACACGGGGAAGTCAGGTTACATGCTTAAAGAAATACTGAGAGGTGTACCACAGGGCTCTGTGCTCATGCCCATAATGTTTAGTCAACATATTTACTTATATGAAGAACACTAGTACCAGTTTGTGTTTGTTTGTACACTACGGGTTAAACGTTTCAGAAAACTTCAGTTAACAGAGCTAGTTTAGTTTTTGGTGGAAACGGCCAATGAAGAGCTGGAAATGTAACAAAATGTAAAAAAAAAAGAGGTTCGTTTATCCAAAACTGAACATTGTCCACACATTAGGAATTATGGAAAAAAGCTATTTTCAAGAGAAAAAGGAAAGAGTCGGTAACATTTAAAGCCGCAGTTCAGGCACCAGAGGCCGACACAGATAAATTCCAACCCAAACAGTGAGGGTTCAAACCTCCGAGGTCCATATGGCATCGTTGTTCAGCCGAACGCTGTGTTTTATAAAAGAATCACAAAACAAAAAATCCAACGAAGGAGTCTAGACGGAGCATCATCAAACACAGAAATGCAGGTCTATCCTGAGAAAGTTTGAAGGACTCTGAGCTGGCCCGTAGTCAAAGTCTCCGCTGAACGGTGGAGACTGGAGACCAGACGAAACAGACCAAGAACGCCAGTGTGAAGACGCCAGGAACAGTAAGAAGAAGTTCTTCTGGACCAGAAAATACTAGTTACTGAGTAAAACCCAGGAACCAACATCTGGATCGCTCGTCTGCCGAAAGCAGACCCTGTCAAAAAGGAAAGCTCCAGAGTCAGCCACGGAGGAGGAAGCGTGATGGCGGGGCCTGTTGTTCAGCTTTCATCAAGCTTGGACCAGGAGGTTCATCCAACAAGAATCGACCCAAAACAGGCGGTTCTGCTAAAACCACCGGAAAACAAGAACCAGGCCAGAACCCAGAGTTCAGATGTTTTGTCTGTTTAAGAACAGATTCCAGACTAAAGTCTGATTCCAGCGTTTCTGTTTTAACCTCCAGTTATTAGTGCGTTCCTGCAGACGGATCCTGGATCAGTGAAACCGCTTGATGCTCAGCCTGAACCCCACGAGTGACGGAGCTCTGATGTGAACATGGAGGCGGTCTGGATGTCAGGAAAGTGGAGCAAAGCTTCAGGAAGAGCAGATCTGTTTATACCTTCCTGCTGCCAGAAGGTCGTAGTCGCTTCTGCTCCACCAACTGCAGGAAAACACACACAGAAATGTTCTGGCTCCTCGTCTGACGGACGTGTGCTGTGCAGCAGGAGGACAGACTGAGGACTGGGACCAGATGTCTGCAGCTGCTGCAGGTCCTGCACGGATGGAAGCCGCCTGACAGACGCTGAGGAGACCAGAGCAGCAGCGGACTGCTTCCGCACCGAGTCTGCAGGACGGCTCCACCGCTGGACTCCAAACCGGCTTCCGCACTGCTTTCAGTCAGGAGCGGCGTTCGCTGACAAACAAACCTACAGCGTATGCTGATGCCCCAGCGCCACGGCGCTGTTCACACGCAGCGTCCTGTCACTACCCTCCACGCCGGGCGCCCAGGTCCAGGCAGCGGGATGGGTTGGGCCTCACACAGAGGTGCGCTGAAGGCGGCGTCCGGGCCGCAGAGCACTTTAGCGCCGCTGCCGGGCGTATTCTGGTAGGCGTTTCATGCTGTGAGCGCCCGCTGCAGCGCGCTGCACGCCCGCCGCCCCGCCATCTGGACTTCCGCTGGCGCGGCTCTCTGAGGAAGGAGAGACATGAGACCACCGGAAAACTGCCAGATCTTAGCCCACGCGAGACGATGTCACACCATGCATGAGGTCGCCGCCTCGCCACCACGGCGACCTTGAGGTCAAGCCCCGCCTTCTTGACGACCTCCCGTATGGCCTCGGCGCACGCCAAAGGGTTCACCCCGCCTGCGTTGCTGACGATACGGATCCCTGCCGGGGAGAAGGGCCGTGGTCAACCGTTGCCATGGAGACAGGACGCCGACAACATCTCTGCAGGCGTGCACTCACCTTTCCTGTGGATGTCGTTGATGAACGGCGCCAGAGCGGCGTGGACAAAGTCCGGAGCGTAGCCCAGGTTCTGCAGGAGGAGAGTTAGGAGACAGGCTGCTTACGCCCCCTGCTGGCAGAGACCAGCTCTGCAGCACAGAGACCGTCTGTGAAACCTGCAACGCTGTCGTTTCCTTCATGACTGAAGCTCAAAATGAAGACGGAGATGCAGCAGGAGTACAGGAAGAAGACTAAACATCACCAAAATAAAAGCTTCAATAAACACCTAGAGGAAAGAGGCTCTTTTATCTGTTTTGTGTATGTTGATCATTTTAATGTCGCCTCTGGTGGGGAATAAATAAGGATTTACTCAGCTTCTAGTGGAGGAAAAATATTAAGTATAAGGTGTAAAGATCTAAGTATTTTGTGATGAGATGACACTAGGGAGGGTCTTAAGCTCCTACTTCTTTCTGATGCAGACACACATCGATGAACGTCTATGTTTTCCTGGTCTGAGCTGAAATCTGGGTCAGAACTCTACAGCTGGACAGATACCAAGCACGTTAGGGAGGGGCTGTAAGCTAGCAGGACACGGTGTGAACAGAGAGCTCTCAATTATGGGTGATGTATAAAGTGGGTTGTTTAAAAGTCACAACTCAATCATCACTGTTGTATATGCTTGCAGAAATCAGTTCCTGTTTTTTTGATTATGCCAAAGACAAACATCTTAATCCAAATGAAAAGAGGAGGGGGACAAAAACAGAATTTGAACATAGGCCCCGCTCCCTCGCAGAGCGGACTCACAGGCGCCTTGGTTCTGGCGGCGGTGAGCAGCGACATGGTGATCTCACTGAGGTAGTCAAAGACCAGGAAGTCCAGCCTCCCGCCGAAGATCAGCTGAGGCACTGAAACACACACACGCATCGCAAGTAATCTATCATCGCAAGTAACACTCTGAGCAATGACAGACTGACTTCTGTTCTCACTGAGCCGATCTGAGATCAGGTTTGAATCCAGATTCAACAAACTAAAACTCTGATTGGTTGAAAACATCTAAAAAAACAATCAATAAAAACAAACAACAACAACAAATGTAAAGTGAATATGAATATGTCAAAAATAAACACACTTAAGAAGAAAAATAAAACTCTTATAAAAAATTAAATTAGAAAAAAAAATTAAAATTTAGGTCCATGAAAAAACAAAACAAAAAATAGAGATATATTTATAAAAGATATTAAGTAAATATTTAAAGATGTTAGGTAAAAAAATGTCTAAATAAAAAATAAAATTTCGAGCTCAGGCGCGCGTGCGCACGAATTTTTGTTTGTTTGTTTGCAAGTGTATAAACAAAAATATAATGAATTATTGTTCCACAGCTGATGGGCACTAAACCGAACCGAAGTCCCGGAACCACAAACCAACGCCGGTACCTGAAGTGGCCGTGTCCCCCCAGAACCCGGAGGCGCAGCCGATCCGGACCGTCCTGGTCCCGGCAGAACCGGAACAGGCTCTGTGAGAGTCGGTCTGACTCGGGGGCGGAACCGAAGCCGAACTCTGCCGTAAAAAGTTCGTTATCGGACCAAAAATGAGGCGGGTTTCTGCGCGTGCGCCGCGTGACTCCCGCCCGCCGGTGGGGCGCGCGGCCCGGAGCAGCCGCGCGAGGCTAGACATTTTTCATGAGGGGAGAAAAGAGAGCAAAAGACGGGAAAGTTCAAGGTGCGTCTGTGCGCCCACAAATACAGTCCGACTGGAAACGCCGCGTGATTGTTCCGGAGCCTGACGTCATCCCGTCGAATAGAATACATAAAAATAATAATATATAGAGAGAAAAAACATAAAACACCATTGACCTCGGAGTGGGTCTCAATGAAATAAAAAAAACTGTTTTAGATTTTAAGTGTGGTATATTGTGATAGACAGCAGTAATAACCACCGCCACCAATAGATGGTGCTGTCGGCCTGCATATGCCATGAGGAGTTTGAGAGTAAAGTACATGTAAAATGCTCTTGCACCGAAAGCTGTGTCCCTGTCGTCTGTCCTAATTAAGAGACCCGCTGATAGCACCCACGCTAAGGTAACTCGGAGCAACATCATATAAAGCCACAACATTAAGTGAAAAAAATCCCTTTTGTGCTAATTGTTTTAAAATTAATTTTACACTTTGCCCTAAATTAACCATAAAAATGAAACTCAGTTATTTATAAATGTATTTGGAGAAATAAGACTCATTACATCAGAAAATCAACTAATTAAGGAATATAATTTAGGAGGTATGAAGAAGACTGATTTTGAATGAATGATTGGAACCTTTGGAATAAACTGGATAGAAGACTTTATGGCTAATCCTGACTCAATATGGTTTCATATTCCCAAAAACATCTTCAATAAAGTAGGTGGATTACATTTTCTGCTGAGATGTGACTTTGAAATTTCCAAACATCCTATAAAGATTTAAGAATGCAAGTACTTTTCCACTGGAAAATGATATTTACCCTGTGTCCGAATTACCGCCCTAACCCCTATATAGTGCACTATATAGTCGTGGGGACCACGACCACACTAAATAGGGTTTCAGTAGTTAGGGATTAGAGTAGGAATTCGGACACAGCCTTAGCCACAATTTCACCCCTCAGTGCGCCCCCCTGTGGAAGAACAGAGTAATTACCAAAAACAGGAAGACCATGTTTCATCAGAATTGGCTTGACCACAAGATTCTTTTGTAAGTGATATTCTGGATTCAAATGGAGACATTCTTCAGTTAAGAGACTTCCAAAGTAAATATGATATTAAATGTTCAACCAAGGAATTCCAGAAAACCTGCAGAGAAATTCCAATTGCTTTAATACGTTTAATAAAAAATACAATATTGTCTTCCTATGTTCAAATTAAACTACTAAATTTAGTAATAGGAGAAATAAAACTTGGTGAAAAATGTGATAATAAATACCTAAACAAATCCTTCAAAGGTAAATTATACCATAGACTTTAATAGAATAATACAGAGGTTCCCAAACTGGGGGGCGCGCCCCCTAGGGGGGGCGCGGAGGTATTGCAGGGGGGGCGCGGTGGAGTATTTTTTTTCATACTTTATTGACAAACAGCATAATACAATAACAATGTGAATGTCTCAGAGGGAATTAAAATGTGTACATATTGCATAAAAATATAAGAAATAAAACAAAAAGTATATAAATATATACACATACATATACAACATAAGACAAAAAGAATTATTGCTTCAAAAATCTTTGGGGCTTAATAAATTTTAAATCTTTCAAAAATTAAATTAGCTCGAATTGCTTTTTGGTTTTGCAGATGTTTGATAATGGTACATTACTGATTGATTTCACTCAAAAACTGCTGGAATTTAGGTTTGGAGTTTGACCATTTGGCTTTATGGATATGGAATTTTGCCAATAATAAAAACAATTGTGTAATGAAGATACAATCTTTGTCTACTTTGACTTTAAGGTAACCCAGAATAATGTCTTTATCTAAAAATGTAACAGTTTGTTTAGTTATACTTCCAATATAGTTTCCCACTTCAATCCAAACCTTATTTGTATGTCTGCAGTCCACAAACAGATGAGAAATAGTTTCCTCCTGAGTTCCACAGAATGAACAAAACAGGTCCATGTCCACAACAAATCTACTCAAAGTTTTTTTGGTAGGATATATACAATGCAATATTTTGAAGGACACCTCTTTTATTTTGTTATTTAGACAGTATTTATTGCTAATAATCCAAGCATAAGTTCATTTTATGTCCACAAATTTGGATTCCCAATAAAACCTCCCAGCAGGTAAGGTTGTGGTATGTAAAAGATTTCTTATTTGTTTATTGGAAACTGAATTAACATAAATATCCACATTGTCCAAAAAAATTGTCTGGGTTCTTAATTGACTTGTGTTCTAAATCCCTTTAAACAGTTGAAGTAGACTGGTTGGAACGGCATCTAACACTATTGCATATTCTCTGGGTGGAACAGGAATACCGAATTTTAAAAGAAATTCTTCAGACGTCAGAAGATGTCCATGAGAATTGAAAAGTTGTCTGATTAAAACAATATCATTATCATACCATCTAGGAAAAAAGTGATTTATTCTTGTATTGTACATTACTGTTATTCCAAATACAACAAGTTGTTGGAGAAAAATTATGTTTATAAAGGAGTTTCCAGGCCAGCAGGGCTTGTTTGTAAAAGTTTGAAAGTTTTGTGGGTAATTCTTCTGTTTTATAATTACATTTTAGCAAGAATTTAATGCCTCCCATTGTGTCAAATATATATTTGGGAAATGCATTCCAGATATTGTCTTCCCCTTTCAATAAATGACTTAACCACTTTATTTTAAAAGAGTTGTTTAAAGTTTCAAAGGTTAATACATCCATGCCCCCATGTTTTCTGGTGTTACACAAAACAAATTTTGCTTAAGTAATGACATTTTTTCCTCCAAAATCAAATAATATTTTGTTTAATAGGTTACAGATGTGTTTTGGCATTTCTAAAGACAGAGACACATAGACAGATCTAGAGATTCCTTCAGCTTTAGATAACAGAATTCCACCGTTCAGAGAGATTTCTCATTAACCACATGTTATAAGACGCAGTGGAGTTTAGAAACAAAGGATTTGTATGTTTGTGTCAGTGTGGGGGGGCTCGAAAATATTCTAATTTTCAGAAAGGGGGGCCCTGCAGAAAAAGTTTGAGAACCACTGGAATAATAGAAAAGTGAAATGTAAATTAACTGAGACACCTGTCAATCACATCAGGTGCTCAACTATGCAAATTCATAAAATGGCCAGTGGTCCCCAAAAATTATAGAAATGCAGTTCAAAATGATAAACAATTATTACCCATCGGCAGAGACATAGATTGATCCGTGTGATTTCTGTCATGTAGCCCCAGAAACAACCAGACACCCGTTTTTTTCATGTCCAGTGATCCAAAGATTCTGGCAAGATTTTCAGAACTGACTTAGTCAAAAAATGAACAACATACAATTCACAGAAAAAGATATTTTGTTTTATAACAGTAAGTTGTCAAAAGAGACAACACACTTAGTGAACATCCTCCTGATTTTGGGAAAATATCATATTCATAAGAAAAGTGGAAAAAAGATCTGCTGAACCTCCTGTGTTTTAAAAATGAAGGCAGACTGTATTCATCCTCATTGAAATGTATTCACAACTCAAATCTTTTCATTGATGACATTTGTAAATCTGCTACAGAATGGTTACTGATCGAGGGTCCAGATTGTTGTTTGCCTTGTATTTTAATTTATGCTGAAAGTTTTTTATTTTTTTATATATGTGTACATCCTTGTTTTGCTTTTTTATCTTTGTTTTTCTGAAGAGTTGTGCCATGCATCCGTGTATGGTTGTGTCTGCGAGAGTTTTGTAATGATTATATTCCAATTTAAAAAAATGAATATGTATCACAAAATACCTCTGTAATAAATAAAAATGTATTCCAGCTATGATTGGGGTCAAATATATACATCCGTCTGTCCGTCCCTCCCTCTCTCTCTCTCTCTTTATATATATATCCATCCATCCATCCATCCATCCATCCTTCTATCTATCTATCTATCTATCTATCTATCTATCTATCTATCTATCTATCTATCTATCTATCTCTCTCTCTCTCTCTCTATCTATTTTTCAAACCCGCTCAATTCCTTTTGGGGTGACAGGGATGCTTTAAAACAGATGTATTACTGTAATGTTGTCTTGAAAATAACAACAATAATAAAATAAAATAAAAATCTTCTACATCCTTCATTATTGCAAATGTAACAACCATCGAATGACAACGTGTTGAAGTAACTCAACCCCTCCCACACAAACCAAACTAGAATATGGTAGAAAAAAATAGATCAGAGTATTTCCTCCAGTCCAAGATAAAATAATGTGAAGGGGTCAGGTGTCGTCATGTATCTTTACATTTATTCTTAAATTTATAGTCATAAGTCATAAAAACCACTTAAACTGTTTCCTTTACTAAGTCATTTTTGTTTTACAAACAATTTTATAACAAGTTATAACCATCTTTAGGTTTTTTTTGCTTCTAATTTTCTGTGAAAACCAAAACAGTCATGAAAAGTGATTTATGGGTAAAGTATTTCCATAGACGCGCACCTGTCAAAAAAACTCCCACTCACAAATGAAAACCAACCCGGCAATAACCGTGGATTTGCATGATGCAGACAGCCGGCTCCATCTGGTCGTCCACACGTCTGTTTACTCGGAAAAAGGTTGTCCTAAAAGACGAGCCGCTGAATGCCAAAACACACGCAAGCAAAACACGTAAGTTCAGTTTATTCTAAGAAAAAAGTGTAAACGGTATTCAAGACAGAAGTTTTTATTATTATGTTTTCCAGAATGAGTTTAATTTTTAGATTTGAATGATTCTGTGTTGGTATGCGTTTGTTTAAACATCACGTCTGCCTGTAATAGAAAATCAATGTATCAAAGTATTTGCATCTGTTAAACTGACAACCAGAATGAGTCTCACTGTTTTTCATGGTAATTATTGTATTAAGTCAAATATTTGCTTTTGGGAAAATCCTTTTTTGTTTTAAAAAAAAAAAGGTTTTGAATATTTGTCTTCTGAAGATGGGTTAGTTTTTGCGGCGCAGACAGAAAAAACACAAACCCAGAGATCAAAGTTATAAATATTTTTAGATAAACGTGCAAAAAGAACTTAAAATGTTCTGATTTTAAACTCCTGTTAGTTTTCACACACCTGGATGTTGGACATTTGTTCTCTGCATTTGCCTGCTGGGGGAGTGGTGAGCCGAAGACACAAGAACCATTTGGTGGTTTAACCCCCAGTCCAACCCCTTTATACCCGGGTCAAGTAGGAAAGCATTGGGTCCTATTTGTAAAGGTCTTTAGTTATCACTATGGCATGGATTTGAACCCATGACCTTCCAGGGTGGATACCCTACATTAGGTCATAGCCCAGTTCCTCTGAATGTTTCACCAACTGACCGTCTTAGAAGGGTAGGAATGTTTTTTTCCAGTCTGTGAGACTTTCTGATAAAACTGAAATGTTCTCATTATATGCAGATGATACTTGTTTGTATCTTTTAGATCGTAAACCACAAATGAAAGTCTTTGTCTTTTTTTTTTCAGGCTTGAAACCGTAAAAAATGCAGGTCAACTCTTCCTCCACCATCTTCCACATGTCTCCGCCCATTTGTTCACTGAACTCCTCCCTCTATCCTGTCCTTTTTTCGTGCTTCAATGAAAAAACGTCCATCATTTTGGTCACCTCCCTCACATTCACCTACTTCTTCCTCAGCTTTCCTGTCTGCATCCTCATCTTCTGGTACGGTTTCAGACAGTGGAGAGAGAAGAGGTCGGGTCCAGAACCGACCAGCCACACCGATGTGTTCACCTACTGCATGGCCGCGGTGGACAACAGCCACGCTTTGGGACTTCTGTCTTACTTCTACGCCATGCAGATCTGTCATGTGACCTTGATAACTTTGGCTTATTACTGTATCCTCTTTACTAACTGTGGACAGACCTTCTTTCACTTCCTGACGTGTATAGAGCGCTACCTGGCTGTGGTTCACCCCATCACCTACATGAGGCTGAAACAGGCCCAGGGGGTCCGGGTCAGAGACGCGGCCATCGCTTGTGTTTTCCTGTCATGCTGTGGACTGGTGGGTGTCGGAGCGCTGCTCTTCCCCGTCTTTCCCACCAAATTGTTGTTGTTTGCGTTGGCCTTCATTGTGGTCGTCGTCTGTTTCTGCTCGACGGCCGTTTTCTGCGTGCTGAGACGCCCGGGTTTGGGGAATGACGAATCAAAGAGGAGGGCCTTCCACACCGTCGCGGCCATCTCCGTGGCGCTGCTGTTGAGGTTTTTTGGCCAGTGCTTCTCCATCACTGTGTTGGGTTCCGAGGAAAACTATGAATTCAATTTCTGCGTGACTTTCTTTTCTGGCTCCTGGCTGTGTGTGCCGAGCAGTCTGGTCCTGCCGGCGCTGTTCCTGCAGAGGAAAGGCATGCTAAAGCTGCCGGGCTGCAGCTCCAACTGGAAGGAAAACTCAAGCCAAGCTCAAAAATGTCAGTCAAGAAAAAAAAAGACAGAAAATAACAAATGAAATGCAGGATGAACAGCTGGAAGTAACAACATGGAAAACAATGCATTTAAATGTCTACACTGCAGGATGTCCCCGCCTTCGCCCACGAGGGGCCAGGATAGGCTCCAGCAGCCCAGTGACCCTGAAAGGGACAAAACGGTTAAGAAGATGAATAAATAAAATGTACAGGGTTGTTATATAATAGCTTAACATTTAAAGTCATGATTATGAATTAATCATTGACACCAGCTTTGGCTCCTTCTATACACTCTTCTTCTACCATCTTCTCTGGTGCCGGACTGCACTGAGCCTCAGGTCTACCTGTTGTGATTTCTGACCTGTTTGGATGTTTTACCTGTTTTTCTGTCCTGATCTGAGTTAGTTTAGTCCTGGTTCAACCTAAACGTCTCATCTGTATGGGATGGCTGGTCCATGACCAACTGTGGATCATCTGTTGTCTTTCTCTGGACCCGGTTCTTCCTGCCGTTTGGAGCCACTAAGGTCCCTCATCTTCATCGCTGAGACTGCCCTCTACTGATTGGAGGACCATCCTGCCTCTCATCTTGTATTTACCTTTCAATCCTATCTTATCGAGTGTTTATTGTAATTTTGGGCTTCAGACAAACTTTGCATTTCTGCTCAATATTCAAGTCCTGGATAAAAACTATTCTTTTTAACTCAGCAAAAAGTCTTATCTGCATTCTTCTATCCTGATCTGTTTGAAAGGATTCATGATTTTTATTCTTGTTAATGATTTTAATTATTTACATTATTGTTTTTGTCTCTGTGTCTTTCATTTTTCTTTATTTCTGTGTTGAAATGTAATTTTTTTCTTTGTATAAATCGAGTCCCACAGTAAACCTGCCCTCCTTGAATGTTTATCATATCTAAATATTAAATAAATATTTATTTTATCAACTTCGCATTTTTTATATTTTCTCAACAAACAAATTCACTTTCCAGTTTCATTCTTTAGCAGAGATTAAACCACTGTAGTTTGGACAAATATTTAAAGGTTTTCAGATTTTCCTTTTGAGTTTTAAATGTTGGTTTTAACACTTACAGCCACTGCAGGTTCTGAGAATTCATCTTGAAGATTCCCTTAGATTTGTTCCACTGTTTCTTTTTTTCAAGGACGGGTTATTCTTCATCCGTTTACTCCTCAGTGGAAGCAGCTGCAAGTGTCTGTATTCATGAATCTGCCTGTAATAAATAATAATATCAGCTTCCATTCTAAATTTTGCTGCTATGATGACATCACTGCTGGGCTGAAATGGTCAAACACTCAACTTTCTCCAATGAACGTCCACTAAACGCTGAAACCTGGATGATGATGGTATTTTTGAAAATCACAAAGCCTCTTTTCTGACAGTTGTCATTTACTTTTTACTTATATTTATTTAATCATAAATTCATAACATGTAACACCCCCCCAACCCCACCACCTTGGTGGTCTTGAATTGAAACCTTTCGTTTCTCTTTGATAATAAAACTGAGCACTTTTAGATAAAGCTGCGGCTTTTTGTTTATCGTGAAGGAGATTCAGTTGAAAATATGACAATAAAGCTTCAAAACTACACAAATCATTTCATTTATGACCTGACTTCAATAAGGAGCGATCTTTGAAAGGCAAGTAGAATTAAGATTTATTTGTGTTCCAGAAAACTCATGAAATAAGTCCATAGCTGTTGGCGGTTCGGCTCTTGGCGGATGGCGTCCTGTTTGCTGGTGGGACAAACTCGGACTATAGATGAATAAACTGCAGAGCGTTGACTGTGATGGTGGTGAGAAACCAGTCCGTGATCAATAATTGTGGAGGAGGTGGGGGACGTGGTGGAGGAGGGCCGGCGAAACCGTCTGGAATGCAGAAATATGACTGTGATTGGCTGAGAAGGGAAGGTAAGGAATGTAGCTGTTGGTTTAGAGCGATGGCTTAATTGGTAAATGGCCTGCAGATTGAGTGACGTTACGCCAAAGCTTCAACTCCCTTTTGGACATTTGAAGATAATAAACTCAAACTTAAATAATTTTTTTATGTTCAATGTTCCCTATCAAAAAAAATAATAATGACTAAAGTTATTTCTGTGCAAACACATTAAATATATTAGAGGTACATAAGTGGTTTTACATAATGCAAAACGCCTGCAGCTTTTTAGCCATTAGGCAAAATGAATGGGCAGAGCGGTAGTTTCTGTCACAGGACCTGTCTGTCACAGAGCAGCTGATCCTGGACAGACTAAAGTCCTGCTCAGTAAGTGGTCTCACTTTTTTAAAACGTTTATGCTTTTCAATAAATCTACTGTGATTTAGCCGGGATTATTCAAGCAAGCCAAAAGGTATCGTTTACTTTTGATGTAAGTTAAATCCAGCATAAAAAAATTATATTTGCACTTTAAACGCTGCCTTTCCATTGGTAGGTCAATTTTATTATTGATGTTAGGTCAACATGATGTAATCGGTAAAATACTGCCTCAGATGTAAAATAAAATCGCCTACAGTGCCGTTGTACCAATCTCTCTATAGGTTATTTGGTTTGTTCTTCAAAAAACATTTTTCCTTTTTGGTTTGTGAATCTTCTTAGACAGAGTGCCTCTCTGTTCTTTTATGGGGGGTCTGTAAAGTTGAGGACAAATAAAAACAACAACTCACAATATGCTGATGATATCTTTGTTTCTCGAGCGATCTCCATCTTTGTATCAAGAAGGATGCTATCTACGCTTCACTACCAAATCTGAGTGAGCGGTCAAAGTTTATTGGCTGCAGATTTGTACATAAAGCCTGAAAATGGGATTAAAAACGTGCGTAGCGATGCATGAACAAAAGCGTTTCAATGAGAAAGCCTGGAACGTGCATTTACGTTTAGTTACATTGACACCTGATTGGAAGTGGTCGCTTGAACGCACGTTTCCAAGCCTGGTGTGAAAGCAGCATTAGATGGTAAACTAGCAACAACAGGGATTTTTAGTAAAAAAAAAAAAAAGTGTTTTCTCTCTTTTTCCAGGATGGGAGTCCTAAAAATGGTTGTCAACCCTCCCCACAACACATCCTTGTCATCGCCTACGTTTTGTGCCGACAACTCCTCCCTCTATCCTGTCATTTTTAAGTGCACTGACGAACACCAGATCTCCATGATCCTGATCATGCCTCTCATGTTCATCGGTGTTCTCCTCATCTTTCCTGTGAGCATCTTCATCCTCTGGACGGGTTTCAGGCAGTGGACCGGCTCTGCAGCAGAACCAACGACCCACACCGATGTGTTCACCTACTGCATGGCAGCTGTGGACGTGGGCTGCGTGTTAGGACTGGTTTTGTACATTCTGAACTTCTACGTCTGTAAACTGAACATAATATTGTTTGCATATCACAGTTTGATATTTTCTTATACTGGACAGACAATTTTCCACGTACTAACTTGTGTGGAGCGCTACCTGGCTGTAGTTCACCCCATCACCTACATGACTATGAAACAGGCGCAGTGGGTCCGGGTCAGAAACGCGGGCATCGGCTGTGTTTTCCTGTTTTGCTTTGCGACGGTGGGTTATGCGGGGCAGATGCTTCCCATGTTTCCAAGTGACGTGATGTTTTGTACCATGGCCTTGGTTGTGGTTGTCGTCTGGTACTGCACCGTCGCCGTTTTCTGCGTGCTGAGACGTGCGGGTTTGGGGAGTGACGAATCAAAGAGGAGGGCCTTCCACACCATCACGGCCATCACCGTAGTGCTGCTGATAAGGTTTGCAGGGCAATGCTTTAGCATAACCTTAGTCCGCTCCGTAGAAATCGGAGATTTAAATCACTGCATCAGCTTCCTTTCTGGATGCTGGTTGTGTTTGCCGAGTAATCTGGTTCTACCTGTGCTGTTCCTGCAAAAAAGGGGCATCCTGAACCAGTTCAGTTGATCATGACTGGAAAAAAGATTAAAAGATTGAATTAGTAAATTGTTTTTAATTATTAATCTAACTTTACCGTCAGTCTACTCAGCTGTGCTTTTTCTTCTGCCTTATAAAATGATGTATATGTTTTCTCTACTTCGGTTTGTCAAAAATGCTGATAACTGTTGAAATGATCCTTTAGTGTTTCTGAGACAGATTGTGTTACCTTAAATACAGCAACACTTTAGCATTTTGTTGGTAATGAACTGAGTATTATAACGTCGAGCACATTTCTTCTTTACGTGTTAAAATTTTCTTTTCACTGAATGAATCGTCTTGTTCTACTATTTAAAAGAACAAGATTAAAATTTTTACTGTTCGGCTTTATTTTTATGATTTATGTTTCATTTATTAACCTTTAACCAAAGAAGTTGGTTTTCATTCACAATGATGACTTGGACAGTTCTATAAACTGATACAAACCCTGTTTTTCTCTGTGATTGTTGGTCATGGACACAGTCCTGTTCAATAAACTATCAATGAGCCCGCAGTCAACCATGTGTTGTTTGATAAAAGACCACAGCCACATCAAATGTGTTTGCTATATTGCTGTCTTATGGACAGAATAATTCAACTCTACCCACCTTATTTGTTTATTTGTTTGTTGGTTCACTGCTCACTTGTTCATTTGTTGTTATTTATTTACTTCTCTATTTATTACTGTAAACCTTTCCTCTCCAGCAGCTGATCAAACAGATTGGAGCTGAGGCCCTTTAGTGGTGGACAGATGTTACTGGTACCACAGGGGTTTATGTAGCTCTGGACACAGGAGGTGTATATTTAAGTAAACCATATTTGAGGCTAAACTTTCTTTATATTGTATTTTTGTGCTGACGTCTACCCAGCTTTAGTCCTTTACCTGAAGGACTCCTCAACCTGAGAGTAGAACTCTTCTGGTTCCTTCATGGACCAAACTGAGACCAATGTTTGGGACAGTGACGCAGAGCAAAGTCAACAAGGTTTTGTTTAAATACCCACAAAGTTATTATAGTCCAGTTTGAATCCAAAAGTCCTGCAACTGTTCTGAGTGAGGGAAAGCCTGAAGAAGACCGGGTTCTAAGACCTAGACCAACTTGGAATGCATTTGAGGTAAACACCAAAAAGAAAATACTTGATGTGGATTTTTCTTTGTCTTGCTTTAAGTGGATGATCTGGGGTTTTAGATTTCCATCACAAACAGGTTCATGTGTACCTAAGTCAGCTCTCATCAGTCTTAGCTGTCAGGTTAGATTTAAATATTTGCTCAGTGGTGGCTTCATGATATGCAAAGCCTCTTTTTTCTGTTTATTGCAGACAGAATTTTGGTATAAATGCATGTGTCTTGTTGGAGAGGGAGTTTGCAGAAGGATTCACCTTCATCTGCCTGCTGACAAGGTCGTGCCACTCCGCCGGCTTTCTCTTGAAAAGTCTTTTTTGTGTCCATGTTTGATTTAAACAATTCAATAGAAGTAGATCAAAATTATGTTTCAAATGATGGATAAAGAGAATAATTTTAGAAGTTTATCTGAGAAAAACCATTGTTTTATCACCCAGATATTTGGTATTTTCATTTTGAAGTCCAGGAGGCTTCCAACTTTTCTGTAGATTGAGTTTCTATTTTTCTTTTTCAGACTTAGAATGTCTGAATTCGTCTTGCGTGGTAATGTACTGCTCTGATGTCTTCATAATCTCTATTTTCTTTCTAACAGCATTAGAGGAGCACCGGTCCACCACACACCACGCTCAAACTGACCTGGACTCCTGAAGGAACCAGAGCTGGAAGACTCAAAGAGGTTCCTCAACCGTCAGTGGAACCAATGAGAAAACCAACAGTCTAAGCATCGGCTGGTCAATCTCTGGATGTTCCCTCAATGTTTCTGTTGACTAGAGTCAAACTATTTCAATGTCAATAAACAGATTTTAGACATTAGAAAATGGGGCGGTGATAGTTGTTTTGAAAGTTTTGAGAGAGGCGTTGATTAGGAACAGAAACCCTCTCAACCCAAACTGAAAGGGCGGTTCTGGTTTATGGTCTCTGGACTGAAGTTGCTTAGTTTCCAGTTTTGGGGATTTTAGTTCAGTGTAACTCCTCTTTCTGTCACCAGCAGGAATGTCCATCAACTTCTCCCCGTCCCGTGTCTTTTATCCGCCCTTCAATGCCTCCATCACTTACTTTTTCTCAGCATGCCACAGCTCTTTGGGCAGCATCGCCGCCTACACCACCTACACCCTGATCAATGTGGTCCTCCTCCCGCTCCACGTCTTCATCCTGTCCACAGGTGTCCGCCGATGGAGGCGGCAGCGCTCGGCCGCTGCCCGGGAGACAATGAGCCACTCCGACTTCTTCACCTACAACATGGCTGTCTTTGAGATCATCAACGTTTTTGGATCCATCCTGTTCACTCTGAGCAACTTCAACGGAAATGAGGCATCAGCCTTGGCAGGAATCCTTCTGTTCAGTGTCTGTTTTCCTGCAGCAGCTGTATTTCATGTGCTGACTTGTGTGGACCGCTACCTGGCTGTAGTCTTTCCCATCAAATACATGCAGCTGAGCAGGAGACACGGGATCTGGATCAGGAACATCTGTAGCATCATTGTCTGGATAAAGTCCTTGTGCTGGGTGGGGACAATGGAATTGTATTTGCCGAACTTTCCCATCGCCATATTTCTGTCATCCTTAGCTGTCTGCATATTTGTCATTCTCTACTGCTGCCTGTCTGCTCTCTGGGTTTTGACCCGGAAAAGACCAAGAGAGATGGGTGGGAACCAGGGGAAAGTCGACCCGACCAAGCAAAGGGCGTTCAACATGATTCTGTTCATTCTGATGGCGCTGATCCTTCGGTTTCTTGGGCTTATCGTCTGTTTGGGGGTGGATAGTCTGATTTCTATTCGTTCCGAATACTCCTGTGTGTTGACAGACTCATCAATCTGCCTGACGGTGCCCAGCAGTCTGGTTCTGCCGCTGCTGTTTCTGCACAGAACCGGAAAACTGTCTGTTTGCAGGAAGAACTCTGGATGATGATTCCTATATATAGGAATACATAAAAATGAAATAAAAAATTAGTACTTAAATGTTTTAGTTATGTTTTAATGTTCTGTCTTTTTTAATGTAATAAAGAATCTTCTGATACTGTTGGTTAACTTTTCCCACAGGAGTGTTTGGTTGTTGAGGACGGCCATGATGGGTTTTCTTTGTCCTGACATGTTTCTTATCGTTAACGATTCCTCCTGTCATGTCTGCACTGTTACCATGGAAACAGGATGTGGACAGACCAACAGTCCATATTTACCTAAACATTGTTATCATTAAGAGGTGAATAAGAACCATTCAGCAACTAAAAAGGTCTGGCTTGACACCGACAGTGGAAAAGAGGCAGGAATAAAAGTCACTGACAACATTTCTCCGTAGTTTCACCGTGAAAAAGCCTGACCTGTCTGCAGCGATGGACTGATGGAGATCTTCTACTGCTGGCTGTGAGGATCAGTTCCTGTCAGAAAACATTCAGATTCTTCATCTTCCTCCCTGTGCGGAGAACAGCTTCTCTGTTTAGTGTCTGTGGTTTTATACCAAACCTGCTGAACACCTTCAGTTATGTAATCTGTTCAAATCACATCAAACTTTATTCATAAAGCATTTTTCATTCGTATGTAACACAAAGTGCAGAACATAACACAATCTTTTTTAAATTAAAAACAAAAAAGAACATTGTAAAACATTCAAAATGCCCTGCCACATTTTGGGAACCTGTCCACACCAGCACCCCCCCACACTCATATTGATGCTGGACTCTGGATACTAAAAGAAAAATAGTTATGGATGCTTCCACAGTAGACACCGACTTGTTGCTAATGGCATAATGGCATTGGCAGACACGTGTAGGTGCTGGCGGACACAGTCTAGTAGGCGGCTTACACAGTCGAGTTGCTGGCAGACACAGTCTAGTTGCTGGTGGCTTTGGTGGTAACAGTCTGTTTCATTTCTAAATTTTTTACTCTTAAACTAAACTAAATGCTTCCACAGTAGACACGACTTGTTGCTAATGGCATTGGCGGACACAGTCTAGTTGCTGGCAGACACAGTCTAGTAACCGGCGGACACGGTCTAGTAGCCGGCGGACACAGTCTAGTTGCTGGCAGACACAGTCTAGTAACCGGCGGACACGGTCTAGTAGCCGGCGGACACAGTCTAGTTGCCAGTGGACACAGTCTAGTTGCCGGTGGACACAGTCTAGGAGCCGGCTGACACAGTCTAGTTGCTGGCAGACACAGTCTAGTAACCGGCTGACACAGTCTAGTTGCTGGCAGACACAGTCTAGTAACCGGCGGACACGGTCTAGTGGCCGGTGGACACAGTCTAGCAGGCGGCTTACACAGTCGAGTGGCTGGTGGCTTTGGTGGTAACACTCTGTTTCATTTTGAAATTTTTTATTCTAAAACTAAACTAAATGCTTCCACAGTAGACACCGACTTGTTGCTAATGGCATTGGCAGACACAGTCTAGTTGTCGGTGGACACAGTCTAGGAGCCGCCTGAAACAGTCTAGTTGCTGGCAGACACAGTCTAGTAACCAGCGGACACGGTCTAGTAGCCGGCGGACACTGTCTAGTTGCCGGTGGACAAGTCTAGGAGCCGCCTGACACAGTCCGGTTGCTGGCAGACACAGTCTAGTTGCAGTCTAGTTGAGTCAGTTGTAGTCAAATGGGGACATCCTAATTTATCTTGTCATTTTCCTTTCTGTTTGATTTGGAAGAGACTCCAGTGCCGAAGACCCACTACAGGTCAAGAACCCGCCTCCATCTTTATCCTGTACTGAGGTTAGATTCTTCAGAGTTTTGTGGTTCTTCTGGAAAGTTTTGATCTTGAGCAAATGGTGGTTTTGGTCTGTCAGAAACAGCCGTCAGGCTCACAAATGTCCAAAACTGAGTCAGAACTCACACCTGTGGTTCAAAAGTCAGGAGTCCTGTCCATGAAGCACATTTTTTTGTACTAGAGATTGTTCTTGATGTTTCCTCTTTCCACACTCCCTTTATCATCTGGTTCTCCCAAATCTTGTGGATGAAGAAGAGCTCCTCCAAAAACTAGATCGATCCAGATCCATCATTGATGTGTTTGTTCAAACTGAGGTGGAGATTTGACTTGATTCAAATGATCTGTGGAGCTCAAATGATGGTGATTCAAATCAGGCAAAGCAGAAAACCTGCGGCTTTGAGATCATGTTCTGCTCTGTCTGCACTAAAGGTGACTCAGCGAAATGTCTGTGAGCAGAAAGAGAAGTTCCTCTGTCATGTTTGGGAGCCCTGTCAGTCTGAGAACTGGTTTCTTTACATACAATCTGTTAAACTGTCAATCATTCGCAGACCTCATCACATAATTCCTAACTGGTTAAGTTTTGATTTGTTTATTTGTGTAACTTCAAAACCATCTTCTATGGTCCTGTTTTGGTGAGTCTGTGTGAGTTGCAGCCTCAGTTTAGCAGACAGCAGTGGTACCCGGTGTGGTCTTCTGCTGCTGTAGTCCGTCTACCTCCAGGTTGGACGTGTTGTTCTTTCAGAGATGCTCTTCTGCAGACCACGGTTGGAACCAGTGGTTCTTTCATTTCCTGCTGTCTTTTTATTAGCTGGAACCAGTCTGGTCATTCTTCTTTGACCTCTGGCATCAACACGGCATTTCCTTTCAAAGAACTGCCGCTCACTGGATATTTCCTCTTTTTAGGACCATTCTCTGTAAACCCTAGAGGTTTGGTTGTGGGTGAAAATCCCAGTAGATCAGCAGTTTCTGAAATGCTCAGACCAGCCTGGTACCAACAACCATGCCATATTCAAGGTCACTTCCATCACCTTTCTTCTCGGTTCTGATTTTCGGCTTGAACTGCAGCAGACCGTCTGGACCAAGTCTAGAGGCCTAAATACATTGAGTTGCTGCTGTGTGATTGGCTGACTAGAAAATTGCATTAACGAGCAGTTGGACATGTGTGCTTAATATAGTGGCGGCTGATTGAATGGGGTTGTAGACAAACAAAAGACAAAGCCTAGAAAGGATTTTCAGGAAGACAGTTTGTGTCTTAGCATCAATTTACCAACGTTAGAATACAAACAGTTGACGGCTGATGTTCCATCATGCAAACTGTCTGCTGTCGTCACCGTCATTAAGCAAATAAAGAGCAGAGGACCGTCTGTCATCGCTTGTCTGACAGGACGTGTCCTCCTCACACAAACAAACTCACTCTGACCCGTAAGTATGTGCTTTATTTTGAAAGAGCTACAAATGACATTTTGATTCCTGTCTTTGTGAAATGAGATGTTTCACTAATTATAATAAAATATCATTTTAAAACATTTTTAAAGACTAGCAGCATAAAATCTGACTTTAAAATTTAAATTTACTTTAAAATATGATTGTTATTACCTCAACCCTGAATGGTTTTATTTTGAAATGTTTTCCCCTTAATATGAAATGCAGTTTAAACACATTTTATAATTGTTCCAAACTTTAAGATGATTATAGATGTTTTATAGATGCCAACTCTTATTTCTTAATTTAAAAAACTCAACAGAAATTCAGTCTCTTTAGGATCAAAAAGCTAAAATTTTGGTCCACTTTTCATTAAAAATGCAATAAACGCTACAATATTATATAATAATTGTTGTCTAACGGCATACACATTTAAGGCAAGATTTTTTCCCTAGTTTTTTTTAGTGCAATCATAGATGAACCAATTAGAAAGGCAGTGACAACATTTTCTTGTTTAAGAAAATAAATTTAACAGTAAACTATATTTCATGTCAATGCAAAAGAGCAAATGTTTAACTTGAACATATTCATAGAATGCTGAACACATTTTATACAAAATTGCTTTACATTATATCAATGCTCAAAAGTTAACATTTAAGTAGTAAAATAAAAGACTATTGTTTAAATTAAAAATTGTAGGTTTAAAAAAACATTGAATTTCTTTGGAGGAAAAAACAGGATTTCAGTTTAGTTTAGTCTTTGCTTTAATGTGTCTTCTGGTCACTGAACCTTCATTTATCATCTTTTATTTTGTATTACTGATATTTCATCGTAGTTTTCTATAAGTTCAAAAATTGAATTCAACATCAACATAGACCAAAGCTAGAACGTTTCATATGAGGGCGGGAAGGGGGCAGAAGACTTTGGACAGATGGCAAAACACCAGAGTGGAAGGCCATAACAATAAGGGATCAAACATACTTTTTAAAAAATTTTTTATTATCGTTAACGCTTTCATTGAAAAATGTTGCTTCAGCTATTTATGTAATGCTTAGAGAAGCTTGTATTGATTATTTGTCTATCTTTGTCATATTAATATTGACTCAAAAATTGGGGGGCAAGTGTGGGGTAAAGCTTTTTGCTGGGGGGCAGCCATAGCTCCGCCCCTGACATAGACATTCTCAGAAAACATCTGTTTCAGTTAGAAAGATCCCTTAACAATTATGTTAACATTAACAATGGTTTTTTGTTGTTACCATTTTTCCTCAGCGTATGCAGATGATGAACCTGTATTTTTCAGTAGGGAAACCATGTGAGAATGACTGGAATTCTTTGTCTCCCATCTCTCGGTTGCAGTTTGACATCCATGAAAATGCCGGTCAACTCCTCCTCCGCCATCCTCCAGACATCTGCAATCAGCTGTTCAAAGAACGCCTCCCTCTATCCCGCTGATTTCTTATGTTTTAATGAAAAGCTCTCCATCATCATGATCACCTCCCTCACATTCACCAACGTCCTCCTCAGCTTTCCTCTCTGCGTCCTCATCTTCTGTCTGGGTTTCAGACGGTGGAGGGAGAAGAGCTTGGCTCCAGAACCGACCAGCCACACTGACGTCTTCACCTACTGCATGGTCGCGGTGGACATGACCTACATGTTGGGCCTTTTTTCCTACTTCTGTAACTTGTTTTACTGCAGTCTGGATGTGATGAAGTTCTCATATTACTGTGTGTTTTTGACCAACTCTTTGCAGACCTTATTTCACTTCCTGACGTGTATAGAGCGCTACCTGGCTGTAGTTCACCCCATCACCTACATGAGGCTGAAACAGGCCCAGGGGGCCCGGGTCAGAAACACGGCCATTGCTTGTGTGTTCCTGTCGTCTTTTGGACTGTTGGGGGTTGGAGTTCAGATGTTTCCCTCCTTCCCTAGTGACTTCTACTTTTTTGCGCTGGCCTTCAATGTAGTGGTGGTCTTGTATTGCACCTTAGCTATCTTCTGCGTGCTCAGACGACCGGGTTTGGGAAATGACAAGTCAAAGCGGAGGGCCTTCCACACCGTCATGGCCATAACCGTGGTGCTGCTGATAAGGTTTTTTGGACAAAGCTACTCCATTTCTCTGTTAGGTTCACCAAAGAAAAGAGACTTACAGTACTGTGAGAGCTTCTTCTCTGCATCCTGGCTGAGTGTACCAAGCAGTCTTGTTCTTCCTGTGCTTTTTCTACAAAAGAGAGAAATGATGACACAAAGGAAAAGACGCGGCACAAACAAACCGTAGACATATTTACACTCCACCGGTCCACAACTTCAGTCGCAAAAATGGAAAGAAAGTAGGCTGAAGTAAGTCCAGTAAAGTAAAGTGAAGGTTTCTCAACCCATGAATCAAAATTCCTTCTCCCTAATTTAAAAAGTCTGATTCAACAGACTCTTCAGACAATGGTTTCATGAATCAAAACTAAAATAGTGACCTTGAAAAAGATAACCGGACTGTAAATAAATAATTGTTATTGTCAAGTTAGTTATTTCTAATTTATTTTAAGTAATTCAGAAATCTGAAAGCAGTCACTGGTGGTGATAAAAAAGAAACTGCAACTTTTAGTACTTTAGAGTTTGATGCTAGGATCCAGATTTTTTCATTGTTTCTCATGAAGAAGAAACTTTTAGAAACAGACCCAATTCCTTAAAGTCCATTGTTTATGGGTTTATTTAAAATAGTACGGCTCAAATTAGTTTTATGGGTATTTCCATCAAAGTCTGAAGTGTCTGAAGCAGGAATTGACCTTTAAATGTTCTGGTTCTGTCATGTTTCGTCAAGTTCCTGTCTGACATTTGTGTCCTCGTGTGTCGCTTCCTGTTTTCTTTTGAAAGTTCCTCCCTTTCCTGTTCATGTCTGTTTTCTCCACGGCTGTAGACCTAATCATCCCTGATCGTTCCCACCTGTGCTGTCCCTCCTCATATGTATTTATGGTCTGTGTTTCCCTCTGTCCTGTGCCTGATTATCATGTGTAGATGTTTACCAAACCCTACGCCTATCTCAGGTTCTCAGGAATAAAAGTTTTCCAAGAACTCTGCATCTGAGTCCTCGCCATTCTGTGGTCCTTGTCAGGTTCTGGGTCCAAAGACAACAGGCTGAATGTTAAACAGCATGAAATCATAATCTGTACACGATGAGTTTAGTTGTGTGATTTATTTTTGTGTTGTGACATTTTCTCTTTGTAAATTGTTTGATACTGAGAAAGTTCATTTGTAATTATTTATTATCTATGTTATTTCATCATAACACTAAATTTCCACAGATTTCCTAAATTTTATAGGATGGATAAATATTTTCAAATCTATGTGAGTGGTTTATATGAACACGAGTGTGGAAAAGAGAGTTTTGTAGATGATTTATGTACGTGTTGTAACCATGCTACAATAAATGTGATACTATAGAAAAGACTGTTTTTTCCCTACTAAGTTAACAGACAGACCGACCGACAGATAGATAGAACTGCTCTTTAACTTGATGAAATTTACAACTTCAATAATACAAAAATTTGCCTTATTTGGTCACCAAAAACAGGAAATTAGCACTGACCGGACTGCTGGAACATTGTGAGCCACCATGTTCACTGATCCCAATGAAGGTTATGGCCCTTTGGAGGAAACTGATACGTTCACCCCCCTGCTGCTCAGCTGTACTCCCTCTGGAGGTCGCCCTTCCTTCTCTGTCTGTTTTCCCCCCCACAGCTGTTTCTCATTATGCTTTGATTTGGTTCCATTTTAGGGTTTCTGTTCCTGTCTGTGTTTGTCGCAGCATCATTTTGGATGTTCCTTGTTTGGCTTTGGCACTTGGCAATAAATAGCCTTCAGAGATCCTTCAGCCTCCTTGTCCTTCCTGCATCTGGGTTAACCTCCCCTGGTTTCAAGTAACATTACGCTGCGACCATGTCTAACCCAGCAGGAGATTCGTCTCGACGGGGCTTACCTGGATCCTCCGCCGTTGGTGGTTCCGTCACCGGAACGGAGCGGGCAGACCTGGCTCAGGAGATGCGGGGATTCATGTTGGGTATGCAGCAGCTTCACGAACGCCTCTCCAACCTGGAGCATGAGAGTCCCATGTGCAGATCGTCAGAGCAGTACTCCAGCGCTTCCTGGAGAACCACCTTTACTGCAAGGCTGAGTTTGCGAATTCCACTCTACGCAGACTCAGTTCTTGGGTTATGTGGTTTCTCCTGGGAGGATCCAGAGGGACGACTCCAAGGTTAAAGCTGTGCTGGAGTGGCCGGTTCCCTCTGGTCGGAAGCAACTACAGCGCTTCCTGGGATTCGCCAATTTCTACAGGCGTTTCATCAGAGGTTTCAGTGGCGTTGCTGCACCCCTTCATAAGATCACTTCAGCTAAGGTGGGCTTTGTTTGGGATAAGGAGGCGGAGAGGGCATTTAACGAGCTGAAGAGACATTTCTCTACAGCCCCTATTCTGACTCAGCCTGATCCCTCCAAACAATTCATTGTGGAGGTGGACGCGTCTGAGTCTGGGGTAGGGGCTGTGGTGTCACAGAGAGCGTCTGATAATAAAATCCATCCCTGCGCGTATTTCTCCCGCAAGCTCACTCCTGCGGAGAGAAACTACGATATAGGGAACAGAGAGCTGCTGGCGGTGAAGGGGGCTTTGGAGGAGGGGCGGCACTGGTTGGAGGGAGCTGAGCAGGCATTTCTAGTTGTACTGACCACAAAAACCTTAAGTACATTCGTTCAGCCAAGCGCCTCAATCCTCGCCAAGCGAGATGGACTCTGTTTTTTGACCGGTTTAACTTCTCCCTGTCCTATCGACCAGGGAGCAAGAACCTCAAACCCGACGCCCTTTCTCGCCAATTTCAACAGGAGGAGGTGGAGGAGAACCCCCCAGAGGCCACGCCCATCATCCCATCCCACATGGTGCTAGGAACCACCCGTTGGTCCCTGGAACGGAAGGTACAGGCTTTTGCTCCTGATCCGGCCTCCATTCCCTCAGGCTGTCCTGAGGGCCGTTTGTTTGTACCTTCTACCCTACGCACCATGGTTTTGAAGTGGGGGCACTCCTCCCTGCAGCCTGCCATCCCGGAGTAACCAGGACGGGGTTTCTTATAGCCCAGCGCTTTTGGTGGCCCTCTATGTCCTCCGACATAAGGGCTTTAGTGTCTGCCTGTCCCGTCTGTGCCAGTGTGAAGACCCCCAGGACCCTCCCTGCCGGTCTGCTTCACCCTCTACCTGTGCCGTCCAGACCTTGGTCCCACGTTGCTATGGACTTCATCACTGGACTGCCAAACTCAAGGGGTAAAACCGTAATCCTCACTATCATCGACCGTTTCTCCAAATTAGCCCA
>CM074494.1:5390615-5444262 GCA_037389245.1 Oryzias sinensis | reverse complement strand
GTGCGGGGGAGGGGTGGGGTCTCTGCGCTGCGTTTGGCTCAGTTTTAGCACAAATGTAACCTAAAGAAAATATGGACGTTATCTGAAGGAAACTGGCTGAGATGTCACGTTTAGCTCTTTTTGCTTTGATCACAGAAAGCAGAAAATCCCGTGGTTGGAATAAACGAGGGAACGTTTTCATTGCTAACCTTTGAAAATTCCCGTATGCTATAAAGTTTTACTGAACTAAGTTTTGACGACAGAAAGGAGTCTTAGAATAGAGCCGTGTGGAACACCACCTGCTGATCTTCGTATCAAACCTTTTGTTATGTGGGGTCAATTTGGAGAATTATTTTCAAAAAATACTGGCTAAACATAATTACTTTTTTAACAGCAATTGTAAAAACCATCATATAGGTTTTGACTTTAACAACAGGTTTATGTTTGCTACAGATTTGAAAACATCAAACAAAACGTTCAAGAATCATTTATAATTTAAAATAAAAACATACAAATTCAATCACCAGTTTATATATTTTTTAAACTAATGAAAACTAGTCATGGAACAGAGTAATAACAATATATTTACCTTTTAATCAAACTTTCTTTCAGGTACTTTAAATGATTTTTTGTTTAATTTTTTGTATAATTGTTGGTGAAGATCTGTTTTCTTCAGCTTCCTGGCGTTTTGGGTTTTCAGGTTCACGCTGCCTGGAATCCACGCGCTCAACTTTGTCCTGCGGCGATCGCTGGGCGGGGGAGGGGTGGCGTCTCTGCGCAGCGACCCCCAGGTAATCCCCGCCGCCTGAACTCTTTAAACTGGGGGGGGGGGGGGGTCTGAGCAATGAAACGACCTCCAGGTGTGAAGAAAGTGGAGGATTGGAGCCAAACATCAGAGAGTCGGACTTTACAGAGCCGTAAAAAACGTGGCGCCTTTTGGTGTTTCAGGGTAAAGCCTACGGACAGATGCTGCTGGACCTGAGGCTCAGCGGCCTGCCGGACCTGAAGTCCCTGGTGGACTGAGGACCGGCGACATCCTGGAGGTGTGGTTCTTCCTCTGACTGAAGCTTCTGTTTTCAGACCTAGATCAGTGCGTTTGCTCAGAACTGTCACATGTACCTGTGGGGGCCGCTCCACAGTTACCGGGGGGGGTGTCGGTGTTTGTTTAGGAAGCAGGGAAACCTTCTTTGAAAGCTGTGGAGTGACCAGATCTGTCGCCGCCAGGAGCTGATCAAAGCGGCCGCAGGTCCTCACGGCAGCAGCAAACGTTTAGACAATGTGGACCTGAGTGGTGACCTTTGACCCCCCAGGCCCGCCGACTGGTCCTCAGGCTTCCCTCTGCAGAGGATCTGCCCTGTCTCCAGATATCGGAGGAGACGCTGGCTGCGTCTTTCACCTCCCGGTGACCCGCGCTGATGCTGGCAGGAATGTGCGGCGGCTCTCAAAGCCACTGAGTCATAATTGCATCCAGACCGGACCTGAAGCCGGAGCCGCCGCAGCTTCCGGCCTTTTTCAGCGCCATCCCCCCTCCAGACCTGCCGGGGCGTCTCGGGTTCCCCTCTGGCTCCTCTTTCATGTCTGTTCTCCGGGAGCTCCAGGCCTGACCCCTCATGTTCCAGCAGAATCACCGCTGACCTCCGCGTGTCAAACTTTCCCCTGAACCGGTGGAGCTGCTGTCAGCCGTCTGCTGGAGACGGATGACCAGAAAGCCCAGTTTACATTCAAACCAGAAGAAACGTCAGAAAGACGGACTGAAGCAGAGAATAAATCCTCATCCACTGTAAAGCCTGACATGCCTTTCCCCAGCAAACAGAAATGAAACACAAATGTTGCCACTTTACATGAAAAGTCAGAATAATGAGCTGTGGGTTCACATCTGTCCAACATCCCGCCTCCACAACAGCCTTCCAGGCTGCTGCTCTGTTCCTGGCAGCCTGTTTGGCGTTTATGATGGACGTTCTCACAGGTACATTCAGACTAATGACTGCCGTTCCTTTGGTCTGGGCTTTATTGTCATCTTTAAGGAATTCCTTTGTTACGGTTCCAGAACAGAAAACTGATCTGATCTGTTAAAAACACGAAACGCAGTTGAGTTTAGGCTCAAATGGAGGCTGAAGGAAACCGGTTCAGCTTTTCTGCTTGATCACAGCCAGCAGAAAATCACAAATACAGGGTTTGGAATAAACGTTTTGGTGCTAACCTCTGAAAATGCTTTAAAACAGCAGACAGGAGTCCTAGAATAGCGCCCTGTGGAACACCACAAGCTTATCAAAATGTTTGTTTTGTGGGGAATATTTAGGGAATTCTTTTAATGAATACTTGCCAAATATTCTTTTTTAAACAGCGATTGGAAAAATGTACAACTTCAAGCTAATTTTTTTAATCATCAAATTGTTTTTTATTCTTTTTAGTTTCAGGTTTATATTTGTAAAAAAATTTTACGTGAAAACATCAATCAAAACGTTTATAAATCATTTATAATTTAAAATAAAAACATCATGACAAAAGTGATTCACTAGATTATATTTTTAAAAACTAATGAAGACTAGTCATGGAACAGAATATATTTACTTTTTACTCAAACTTTCTTTCATAACAAAATGATGTTTTTTGTTAATTTTCCTAATCTTTTTGAATAAATAAAGTGCATTTCTGAAGGATTAAATGATCTGATTCAGTTTTTCGTCGTATTTGTCGTCACGGACAGATGCAGAAAAATGTTTGACCCCTTGAACCTGAAACTGACTTTTCCTTTGGTTTCTGGTTTCAAACGTTCACGGCGCCGTCACGACGACTTCCTGTTGACGTTTGTCATCCTGGTTTTGATCATTTACTTCATTTGTGGATCATTCTGTCAGATTTGAGAAAAGAAAAATGTCTGTTTGAAGAAAATTTATGAAGAAAAAAAATAAAAGCCTTTGATGTGACCTGAGAGGCATTTATTTACATGCATGGAGGCGCCGAGCATGATGGGACATTTTAATCAAACTCAGAGCTGGCGCTGGTTTCCCTCTCTGTTTTCCAAGAACAAAAGAAAACCGATGCAGAGAACTTTGGTTACAGAAACACAGAGAGAGACCCCCCCCCAACCAGATGGACCTGAAAGCCTGCAGACAGAGATGGAACCGCTGAAAGAACGGCTTGATGGCAGATGATGAATGGAGCTGAAAGGTGTGTGTGTTTGTATGTGTGTGTTCTTGTATTGCTGTCAGTCTGGGGACTGCCAGCACTTTTGTTCACATCGATTAATCTTCAGCAAAGAAAGAAACTCCAGCGTCTCAGGTTTATGTGGGTCAAAGCTTCATCAGATGAATGTCTGCTGAAGTAAAAAGCAGGAACACGTTTACATGTGAGGCCAAGTTTTTATTTTTAACTCCTTAACACCAAAACTGTCGCCGGCGACACAGAATCACTCTCTGTGACCGTTTCCTCAGCTTCTCTCTGGATTCTGTGAGTATTTGCTACGACTAATCGCCGTATCTCGGTGTGAAGCTGCTTTCCTCGCGCTCATTGCATAAACGGTTACGATTGTTCAGACGATATCAACTCTGGAACTGAAGCTCCAGAGTTCAAGTCCCCCTCACCATCATCTGATCTGCTTTCAAAGTCGTCTTCATTCTAACGATGCCGTTTTCAGCCAAAAACCGGTGTCGTTTTCTAGGACATAGTTCCTGCAGAGCGGCAAGTATTTATCAGAAATTCACCTCTGAGTTGTGGGCGGGGCTGTTGGTAGGAGTAGACCCCCCCTCTTTCCCATCATCCATCTGTTTTCATGCTCTCCTGCTAGCTTACAGCCCCTCACGCCGCCAACCTAACATTAGCGGTCCAACAGAAACGGTGATCAGGATCAGAACCGTCCGTCCGGTTCTGATCCAGATTCCAGCTCAGACCAGGAAAACAGAGACGGTCATGGATCTGTTGGTCTGACAGTGGATGATCAGAATGGAGTCCAGCCTACTTATGACATCACAAATACGATCAAACGACATCTTTTCATCTGCTCCTGATTCACAACGATCTGAATAAAAAGAAATCCAGTTGAAAGCCTCATTTTCCTTCTCTTGTGTCCATAGAAATGCCTCATGAACGTGTTGGAAACACCGCTTCTATTGCAGTGGGACTTTAAAGGTTAACGAGCTTCCTTTACAGATCAGCTCAACGTTTCACATAAATCCAGACACAAAACACAAACAAAGATTAAACCGGTTTCCTCCTGATCTTCAGATAAAGACAAAGAATTATTAGTCAAATGTTTGAAATGTAGAAACTAAATTTCTGCTCATTTAGTTTAACAGTCCAGAGATTTTTTAAAGTCAAATAAATGACATTTATTTTGAATCAATAGCAACAACAGACATTGACTTGAGACTTGAATCTTCATCCCTGAAGGAATCTTTGGTGTTGATCAGAAACTAGGATTTCTGTCCGTTTCTGTTTCCATTTTTCTGCTTTTAAAGCATTTCGTGGAAACTAGAGATGAAGTAAACACATCTGTGCGTTAATCTTTCACATCTGCAGAAAAATGAGGATCATGGACGACTGTTGAGCTGTCGGGGAAAAAGTGTCAACAGAGTTTGTTGCATTCTGACATTTAGGTGTTTGTCGGATATTTAAAGCTTGAGAAGAAACTTCTAGAGGCCTGACGGCCGCGTCTGTGGGAAGAATGTGTTTCCAAGCACAGAAGAATGACTGAATCAAGGACAGGACTCCTTTCTCCGGCGTTGAATCGTGTCCGTCATGCTGTCACGGCCCAGAAAAGGAGATAAATCGCCTCTCGTTGCTCATTTTTCTTCTCCTTTGTTCCCGCCTGCACGGCCTCTTTCTGGCCTTTCATCGTCTTCGTCGCTTCGCCTGGACGTGTGACGCCGTGTGACAAATCACCACAGGTTTGAAACCTAAGGGGAGGAGCTTATTCACACCTGCTTCAGCCTAAAACGCTGTTGCTAAGCAAAACTTCACGGCTGTAAAGCCAGAACATCCACTCATCGTTTGTCTTGATGTCGAGGCTGGAGCTTCAGCGTTCGAATCCTCCTGGCTCTTCCAGCGCTGACGCGGCTCATGAGTTCCAACGGATTCTGGAGGAGGCGGCTTTGCACCGACACGCAACATGTGTTGCGTGTCGGTGCAAAGCAGCACAATCGGCTGTTCCTGGGAGCTACCTGCTACCAAAACAACCTGACACAGGGGAGATATGTGAAGCAGAGTTCTGGATGTTTTCAGGCTGTACACTCCTCCCTGCACACGTTTGTCAGACAGACTCAACATTTTCACACCTTTCTTCTTTAAACTCCCAAAAGTCAAATGAGTCCAGGATTCCAGAATAAAACAATCAAAGATCCATGTGGATGTAGTGAAACCAACACATTCAATCAACAGCCAATCAGAACTGCACAGAAAAAAACACAATGGAAAGATGCAAAGTTACACAAAAACAAAGACTGAGACCAGGAAATGTCAGAGAAATACTCATTATTTTACGTCTCGGTCTCTCTGTCTCTGCCAGTGAGAAAACGGTCTCCACGGTAACGGGGTGCAGCAGGTCAAGTCTCACACCTGAGCTGAGGGGTCTGCCTCAGACTTTCCAGCATCCTCTGGCATCAGAAATGAGTCCAGAAAGTTTAGAATATACCAAATGTTCAAATCTGGACGGTGAGACGTTTGTAAAGCGTGTTTTTGCTGCAGCATGAACCCAAACCCTCCTCCAGAGTGAATGAAGGTCTTAAATCTGCTTTCTAATCCTTGGAAAAGTGCTCTCCAGCTACTGGTTCTCTCCTTCAGCTCCTGCAGGAACAGAGGAACCTTTGTCTGCCGCTTCAGTTGTTTGTCATAAAACGCCTTAAACATGCAGACGGCGAACGCGGCGACTCCACGCCGTCTGGACACGGGCCCGTGTGTGTGCGGGAGGCCATTTGGGAGCGCGGCTGCCACCCTGGTGATGATGATGATGATGATGAATGGGTGCAGCAGCATTTGCTGAGCCGGTAGCGGGGAGAGTGCGGTTTCTGCCCTGAGGGAAAAGTTTCCACTGAAAGTCAAAGTCCTGAGCCGCCAAACGCACCAAACATTTCACCAAAACTGGAACCAGAGGACGTCATCAGGAATTCTTCAGGTTTTATTTGAGAAAAGCCTTTCAGGTTTCACAGCGTTTATGCTGGTACTGGCAGAAAGGAACGGTGACTCATACTTACCAAAATAAAAGCACAAACAGAACATTTCTTTGTTTATTAAACGTAAACCCAGCCGTCAGCACAGACTGAAACTTTGCAATGAGAGAAACGTTTCCAGTGTGCCAGCATGCAGACCCTGATCCAGACCCTGTGAGTCATCAGAAGTTCTCCTTTGATCTTTGTTGGACCTTTTTGGGAAACGTTGAAGAATAACGAAGAAAGACGATTTGGGGAACCAGACTTCAAACACGATGTTGGATCAACAGTAGATGGTTCGTTTGTCTGGTTTAGCCTTAAACTAAAAGCGGCCTCCATGAAGGTCCACGGCGACGTCACACGCTCTCCTCATTTGCAGGACTCACGATTGTTACGCCTTAACCGTTTAAATAAAGTTTTAGCCTTCTCAAAGTCCCGCTCCCATCGTCTTCTGAGCTGTTTCCAAAGCGTTCCCGGTGTTTTTTTTCATTATGATAAAACGTTTTCAAGGACATAGTTTCTGCAGAGCGGCAGGCGTTCAGCAGACATTCACCTCTGAATTGTGGGGGGGGTGACCCCGCCCTCTACCCCTCCCTGTTAAGACCGTGTCACACACGCTGCATACATTTTCTTTAGACGAATGAACCACGTTCAAACCACGGAAGAAGTTCCACCAAACTACGCAAAGAACACGCAAAGAACACGCAAAAAACACGCAAACCAACACAAAAGCCAAATCTGGGCCAAAATTCGTTTGTCAATCACGTCATTTGAACGTAATCTGTGCGCCGTTTACGTGATCTAAAAGTTAAACATCGGTGGTTCATGCGTGACAAGTCTGTTTGACAAACATGGAACGGTCCTGGAAAGACACACATTTGTGTTTGGATCCCGAAAAATCACACACAATAGCGTAAATGTACGTAATAATTGTGTATAAACTACGTAGAATATGTGTGATTGTCAACCAACCAAAAACGGGGAACAGACCCGTCAGTCAAAACCCTCGAGGGACATCTGAGCACATCGACAAACGCAACAAACGATCAAAAGTGACGTAATCAGGCATGGATCACTAAAGAGCTCTGAGCAGGGAGCTTGTGCCCCCCCCCCCCCCCCCCCCCGTACGTCATCTGACTAAAGAAATGTGATTTAACCTTAACTTTTTAAAGGTTCTCCTCAGAGAGGGTCCTTAAAGAACCACCAACCTCTACAGACATGTCCCTTCCCCTGTTTGAGTCTGGGTCTCTTTTGGGGTCCTCTCCGCTTCGGTTGGATGAGGGGGGGTCACTCTGAGGACCGTTTGAGTCCAGACTCAGAACACCAGAACCCAGATCAGTGACAGAGTCACATGACTGTGTTTACCAGTCCTGGTCAGCCGGGGGGTTGACTGTCCCACTGGAAAACCAGATTTCTCCAAATGATGAAACTATTTAAAGAAGAAGACTGGAGAGAAAATCCAGGAGTTTGTTAAAGTTTTTTATTCTGAGTCAAAGTTAATGGAAGCAGAAAATTAAAAAAGGTACTTTAAAAAATATTCTTAAAGTTTTGTAACCTTTCCTACCATAATACTAGTTTATGACTTTTTTGCGTTTCGGTATCTTTTGTATTTCCATAATTTCCTTTTTTATTTTGAACTTTTTTTCTGTTTTTCTTTTTTCTTTTTTTCTTTTCTAAAAGTTCCTGTTTGGATTTTAAACTACCCCCAGCCCCCCACCCCGCTCGGGCCTTGCCCCCCTCCCCGCAGGAGCAAAACCCCTCAGAGAGCGCGCGCGCGCCTCAGACCTCCACTCTCCTCCATCATGCTGGACACGCTCATCTTCCTCCTGGAGAGGCTCTTCCTCCTCGCGCACATCAAGCTCTCCAGCCTGCTGCCCCCCCATGCCAAGGACAGCGCGCGCTGCGAGCGCGAGGACCCCCCCGGGGGCGCGCAGAGGTTCCAGCGGGGGGACCTGCTGGAGGTCCCGCGGACCCTCTTCACCCACTTCGGCATCTACCTGGGGGAGAACCGGGTGGCGCACCTGATCCCGGACATCCTTCCCGCGCTCACCGCCGACAGCCGCCAGATCCAGGAGATGGTGACCAACACGCGCCTGCTGCTCGGCGTGCTCTCCAAGCGCGCGAGCGTGCGCGTGGACTCCGTGGAGGACTTCGCATACGGCGCGCGCATCCTGCTGAACGCCATGGACGGCGCCGTGCGCCGCGCCCCGCTGCCCGCGGAGGAGGTGGCGCGGCGCGCGGAGCGGCTGCTGGGCGGCGTGGCCTACAGCCTGCTGTGGAACAACTGCGAGCACTTCGTCACCTTCTGCCGCTACGGGAGCGCGCAGAGCCTGCAGACGGACCAGGTGAGCGGCGCGCGCGCACAGGTGCTGCCCGGAGGAGCGCGAAGCTTGAAGGCGCGAATCTGATCCAAAAGCTGAGGAGGGAAGTCCAGGAAGATGAGAAGATTCAGCTAAAGAAGCAAAAAACCGGGATCTTCTCATTTCCTACAACGAGAAACGTTCATGGAAACTAAAAATGAGAAGAATTTAAGGAAATTCTTTCATGAAGTTCTTTAAAAACGTGAAGATTCGTGATAAACATCAGAAGATCCTGCTGAGGAGCTCCACACCAACACCCACTGTTTGTGGAGACATGAGCTCCTGCAGGGGGGAGCGGGGTCCTTCCCACAGGGTTTGGGGGTCTGTCCCGCAGGGGTCAGCGGGGTCCGTCCTGCAGGAGCTCATAGCTTCACCTGAACCCACAAACCTTCTGCTCTTTTGTTTTCACTGAAGGTCGAAACATCTTTAAGAAAAAAAAACCTTAATCATACTTTCTATGAAAATCTGAAATCTGTATTTTCAAGAAGTTCCAAATCTTCCAGAATCTGGTTATGGAGGTGAAGCAGGTCTGAAGGGCAAAGCAAAAGGCCTCAGAAATGACTCAGCAAGTCAGCAACCACAGATCAGGATGCAGCTTTTGTGCTGAGTCATGAAACACAGAGTGTTTGGGTTCTCTGCTTGTCTCTAAACGTGGACAGAGCAGAAACGTCGTCTGCAGCTGCAGCCTCATTCATGCTCCTGCAAACATCTGGATGCAGATGAGGAGGAGCAGGAATCGCTGAGGTCTCCTCTCTGACGACACGGCTCTGCGTTCAGTCTGACCGCCTGCTTTTCACCCCAAAAAATCTGGGTCAGTCCTAGAGAAGTGCTGAGAACAAGAGAAGCATTGAGACCCCAGACGCCTGCCAGGAAGCAGACAGCAGCAGTTAGTGCACAGGGAGGAGGAGGAGGAGGAGGATGAAGGAGCAGGGCAGTCCTGGCTTTTCTACACCACAGAGTTGCTCCTTAATTTGCTTTGGTGTTTGTGTTAAAGCGACACACAGGCAGAGGGGCGGGGCCTCCAGGTCCACATGCTTTAGCCGCGTGGCGTCCAGAGAAGTGACTTTCATCTTTCATGAACCTCACATTCAGGAGAAAGGCCTCTGTTTGTGCCGGATTGGGGGCTTGTCCGGGATGTTTTTATTGTTCCTACTATATTAACCTGTCTCTCTTTGGCTGTATATAAGAACCGCCTCCAACCAAATCAAGTCAATTCATTCGCCAGTTTTGCGCAATACAGACGCCACCTTGTTGGAGCCGGACGACGTCAGCAAGCAGTGATTGGTCTGAGTCAGCATGAGTTATCGTTTCTACGGCAACCACACTCGCCAATCAGGGGTGAGCTTGTTGGAAGCCCCCCCATCACACTGTTTGGCGTTCATGTAGCCCTCTTTCAAGTGGTAGGGGTGTGGAAGACTCAGACCAATCACTGCTTATTGGAGACGTCTGGTTCCAACACGGTAAAAAGCTGAATTGATGTCACACGTACTCGGTCCAGGTCTCTTATACAGTCAGTGGCCCCACCCTACAAAGACTAAGACCATTATCATTTTAGCTACAGTAATAGAAAATCTGGGAAAAAGTTTAAATCTGATATTTAATTGATTTTTGTCTTCGGTTTCACCTCCCATTGTTTGTTTGCTCATAATGTTGAAAGATTACATTCTTGGTTGGTTAGCCTCCCTGCTAGCATTTGCTAATAAAGTTTTGACGTTGTAATATCAGCAGAATTCAGAAATTATGTCAATCCAAACATTTTCTAATAACGAGTTGGTTCATCTCAGCATAAAGTCAGATTATGAAACGTTTACTTCGATGTTCTAAAATGTTTTTAAAAGTTTGGTTCTGTGACTCCTCCCTAAAGCTCATCATCTTTACAGACGACATGCTTCTCTTCTTTAGCAGACTTTGAGTGGTTAGTAGAGGATTTATGAGTCTTTGGAGCTTTTACTTTGATGAACAGGAAGTACTATTAGCGCACAAAGGATATTGTAAACAGAGTTAAATGTTTTCTTCTATTTCAACATTTTCTACTATGTAGAAATAATCTAAATGGAGTTTTTTTGTCTCTTTGTGATCAAACATTCTGTCACATTCAACTGCTAAATGGGGCAGTAATGAGGAGCAGATGGGGGCTCACCTCCTTCTCCTCCTGCAGCTGGGGGTCCCGTCTGCCTCCCCCAGGCTCATTAAAGGGTGACTGAGGGCAAACAGCAGGACGGATTTACCCCTGAAGCAGGGATCCATTCCCTCCAAGTTACAGTTACATTTACTAAAGTATTACTTTAATTGCACTTTTGAGAGTAGTTGTACTTGACCGTACCTCACCATCAAGTACCTCAGCTGCTTTTGGCCGATCCTTCTAGTTTCTGTAATTTTCTTTGTGATTTATCCTCCATTTTTTTCTAAACATCAGTTTAGAAAATCATTTATTTTTGCAAAACAAATCAGTAAGTGAAAAACTTTATTCTAATATTTAGAAACAACAGAATTAAAGTACAAATCAGTTTTTAAAACTATTGAGTAGTTCTTTTACCATTTACTACTTTACTTTAGTATTTTTAAGTATGGCTGATCTCATATGAGTCCAGTTTTTTGTCTCCTTAACCAGTCAGCTGCTTAAACCTGGTAAAAGGTGTCCGACCCAATGGCCCCGCCCACTTCTCCAATCAAGGAGATGACCATCTCCTTCTGAAGTAACTTCCCTTCAGTCCTAAAGGTCCAACACTGTTAACACCCCCAATGTTTGCCATTATTACTGTGGGTGGTCCCTCCCTCACAATGGGGGAGGGGCTCTTTAGGGTTTATTGTTGGACGTGGCGCTGCCTTTAGAAGAGACACAGAGGGAGGGGTGGTCCAAACTTTAGGGGATGACCCCAGACCTGGAGGTGGACCGAATCCATCTGACTCCCGTCTCCTGCTCTCTTTAGTTCTGCGCCTGGCTGAAGTCTCTGATCCGGGACCGGAGAAACGTGGCGGTGACGGCGCTGCTGGGCCTGCTCTCCATGGCGTGTTTGGGGGTGTCCTCCAGCACCGCCCTGCCCACCCTCCTGATCCCCTTCACCCTGTGGATGGCCAGCTAAGAGCGGGCTGGGGTTCCTCAGTCCACGAGGACCGGCAAACATTTGGACCTCTGTAGGTTCCTGACGGAGAACTGACCATCTTCTCCACAGACTGACGCTCCATTTATCCCACGACTGCTAACCGACGGACCAAAGATCCAGGTCCAGGCTGGTCCATCCGGGTCAGGGGTCTCCTTCAACCCACGCCAGAAGTCATTTTGGTTTGTTTTTAGCCACAACTCCTTTTAGTCTGGGACATTTTGACGTGTTTTATCCAGAAGTTTTAACATTTCCTGTCCTAAGAACACAGAACAGTATCCCCTAAACCCTAAAGTTCACCAGAAGGTCCAGTTCTTGGTCCAATCCAGAGCTGTAAAGGTGACCCTGCTCCTGCCATGGGTTCTCCAGGTTTGTGGAATTCCTGAAAGTGACCAGTCAGGAGAGAGTGTTTCAGGGAGGAGGGGCTTAAGAAGTCAGGGGTTCAACCAATCTTATTCTGAAGGAACCTGGAGGAGCCAGAGGAATTTCAAAATAAGATACAGAAGAACAAGAAGTAAAGGATCCTGTTGGAAGGGATTTGTGTCCAGTTGTTCTACCTGATCTGCCGAGGTTCTAAATCCATCACAGCGGATCAAGGAGCAGAATTCTCCTGAAGCTCCCGTCTGCGTGAAAAGAAGTGCCTTATCTGCAGGAGAACCGTTGGTGTTTGATGCATGTTCCTGCAGGAGAACCGTTGGTGTTTGATGCATGTTCCTGCAGGAGAACCATTGCTGTTTGATGGATGTTCCTGCAGGAGAACCGTTGGTGTTTGATGGATGTTCCTGCAGGGCTGCCTGAGGTGGCTCTCTGTGAATATCTGTTTTTGTCTGTACAGAACCCGTTTCCATGGCGAAAATTCAGTTTTTTATGTAAAATGAATAAACCGAAATATTGTTGTGTTCTGTTCTCTGTAAAACTCAAAACCATCACATTCTTCTTTTGAGGCTCACAGCTGAATTCCTTCCTTTGTCTTCCTCTGTGGGCAGAGTTCAGGACTGATCTTGCACCATCATTTATTGGTAGTGAAGCATCCTTCCCTCTATTATTGCTTGTGAAACTGCGGAGGTGCCAAATCAAGCTCAGTGACTAGTACAGGAATCTAATTCCCCCTAGAAAAAAATCATCTTTGGGAGACCATCTAAAATTTTAAACTCTCCTGAGGTTCCATCGGTGCCTCCAAGCTCTTTGTTTCATTGGGAAAAAATGTGGGAAATATAAGACATAGAAAACAGATAACCCCTCTGGCTTTTAGGTTCCGAAATGGAGAATTATGTTTCAGGATGGGCCAGTTACCATAACGCTCATGCTCCTGAACATAACTGGTCTGGGTGAGTTTAATTGAGGTTAGTTTGTTTCTGAGAGAATTTGAAGCAGCATGGCGTGTCCATTTAAAAGATGATTTAGTGGATGAAAACAAGATAATACTTTTCACCATGAGGCTGATAGGGCCCACATATGGATGTTGGAAAGAAACTTTATACTGATCTAACTACATTATTTGCTTCCAGGTAAGATAAATCTTTTTTTTTTAGTTGGTCAGCCAAAAATAACACGTGGTATCAGACAATTTGGCCTACTTTCATTTCAAATTAATTCAATTAAGTAGGTGTAACTTTGGTGCTGCTGTTAAATTGGCCGCACAAGGAATTGTGGGATACCATTCCCTTTGCCTGTCTCTGAGACAGGATTTGGGTTAGAAATTGGGGTTTTGACCAAATGTGTTTGGATTGTTTTAGCTGTTTACTTTTGTTTGTCGATTTATTTGTCATATTAGGTTTAATTCTTTCTGCCATGAGTGAGAGGGGAGAAAAACACCACCTAATTGCACTATGGTACATTATTGGCTGTGCTGGTTTTGCTCGCCTTCTGTCTAAAAGGCACCAGTTGAATCTGGGCTGCTCCCTGTTCCCTTCTCTGCTTCTGTGCCAGTCCCAAGCCCGGTTAATTTGAGAGGGTTGCGTCAGGAAGGGCATCCAGCGTAAAACATTGCCAAGATAACCATGTAAATCATCAAAATGAAAAGGCTGATTCACTGGCAACCCTGATGGGACAAACCGCAAGAGAAAGAAAAAAAAGTACACTATGGTGTAGAACAGAGATTCTAACAAAGTGTGATACTTCAATGAAGTAAATATTATAGAAATCCATGCTGTATAAAACATTTAGAATTTTTTTTTTAAATGGTATATCTGCGGCTCAATCTTGAAGCATATCACGAGATCAAGTACAATAAATTAAGATGGAAAAATCATTTAGTGGATTGGGTAAAATGGCATTTAAGTTAAGATAAATCGTGCATTTGGGTTAGTATGGCGCTCTTTTTTCTCCGCAACGTTTCATGGTGACTAAGAAATCTGGCGATCCGTGAGAATGTCTTTATGTACCTGCACATCTTGCGTCGTTAACTAGGATTACCAGTGGGCGTAGTCTGACAACTCTTATCCGGTCTTTTGCAACCGACATACCCAGAGTAAACAAGTTGAGGCGGATTTCAGCCAGAGTTCAGGGTTAAAGTCAGGCTAGTTTAAAAATACTTCCTGGAATACCCCCCATGTGTTCAATTGACAACAGAACAACAGATAAAACACGTCAACAATCTTTACTCTTCCATTAAAATAGATAAATAAAATAAAAGCCATGCAGGGATTCGATAGTTTAAAAATAGTAAATGGGAACATTTTCTGGGACTTTTACATACTCATCTTGGTTTCAAGTTTGAGACTAATGGGAACAATATTTTGTAATCCGAGAATGGGAGACATGATTATTTACATCTAAAACCCAAGTGTTCTTTTTGTTTTTGTGTGTAGTTTGTGTGTCTGTGTTGGTATTGTGCGTCTGCTGATTAAACATTTTTCCTTGTTTTTGGTACATGTTGTTGTCTTTTTGTGTTGTGTTATTTGTTTTGTGTGGTTTTGTGTTGCTGTGGGCCCGGCACCTGTGCTGTATTCTCAGTTTTTCCAGGGATGTCTGCTTGTCCACGAAGTTCTGGTTTCGGGTCCAGCCTCACACTCCCTCACCTTTCCTTGGGAGTCCTGCTCTCCCACCTCCTGGTCAATAAGGAGCACAGCAGGAGGAGGCTGACTGTCTTACTCCTCGCCATGTTTCCTCTGCAGCTCCTGGCGCTGCTCTTCATCTCCTCCACGGCTCCTCAGCAGAGGAGGAAGGAGAAGAAAGAAGAAGAGGAGGAGGGAGAAGTAAGCACATGACTCCAGCGTTCAGAGGAGACCTGCTGGAGGTCATGATCTCTCTTCCGCGCACTTTGGGATCTACTTGGGAGGAGGAAGGTGAATCGGAAGCTGATTTTTCTCTTTTCGTGTCTTTTTCGTTTTGGTCATTTTCTTCTTCTTGAGTTTCTTTTGTTTCCTTCAGTCGTCTGGTCTTTTATTCTCGTTTTGTTTGCTTTCATCTTTCATGTTTGTCATTTTTCCTCTTTTTGCTTCCATCTCCTCTGATTCCTCCTCTCATCCTCAGAGTGGCTCACTTCATCTGACATCATGCCCATGCGTCTCCGGCGACCATTTCCGAATCAAGCAGATGGTCACCAACACCAAGACTCATCCTGGGGTTCTGGCGAAGGTAAACAGAAGATCCGAGTTGGTTCTGGTTTTTAGTGACCATTCATGTTTTTGTTAAAACAGAACAACAGAGTAATTTAGGAACAATCTTTCCTTCTTTCATTAATCCTTCCTTGGTGGGTTAATGTTTAGCCAGTAGGGTAGCTTTTCCAGCAGAGATTTGATTGATCTCAAAGCGTTTTGGTGTTTTTCAGTGTGGCAGTGTGAAGATGTGGACTCTGTGGAGACGTTCGCCTATGGAGCAAGAGATCTGGTGAACCCCATGGACAAGAGTGATCCTCTAAAAGCGGTAGCGGCGGCCTGGCGTTCAACACCATCACTTCAGAAACCGAACTTTGGACTAGAACCAGGAAGCGCTGAAACCTTCTTAACTCCAGCTCAGGAATCCGGGATTACAGATCAGGCTGTGGCGTGCCGCTGCCCTGCTGGATTCAATCAGTGACAGCCTGTGCTTGTGTTGCAGATGTGCAGCAGGCGGTGAGGAGGAGGTGGCTCAGAGAGACAGAAGAAACTGCAGGAGGTTCACTTACAGCCTTAACAATGGTACAACTCTTGAGCACTATGTCATGTGCTGCAGATATGGCACGTCATGAGCTGGAAAAGCCTTCAGTGAGGATCTGTTTGTCACACAAGAACCAGAGAGAATGAAGAGCGTCTGTCAGCCTGAGCCTCAGGATGAAGAGTCAGGATAAAGGCTACAACAATAGACCACAACTATAGACTACAACTATAGACTACAACTATAGAGTACAACTTTAGACTCTGACTATATACTACAACTATAGACCACAACTATAGACTCTGACTATATACTACAACTATAGACTACAACTATAGACTACAACTATATACTACAACTATAGACTACAACTATAGTCTGGGACTATAGACTACAACTATAAACCAGGACTATAGACTGCAACTATAGACTAGGGCATAAAGCTGGCTATAGTCTCGGGACTGCAAGCACAACTATGAATCGACTATAGACTCCGGACTACTATAAACTCAGACTATGGATTGGGACCAAAGAGTCGAGCTATAGATTTGGACTAAAGACTCGGACTGATGACTTGGAATTTAGACACAGACTATAGTCTCTAACTAAAGAATTGCACTATAGACTTGGACTAAGGACTGTGACTAACAATTCCGACTATAAACTCGGACTATAGACTCGGACTATAGACTCGGACTATAGACTCGGACTATGGATTGGGACCAAAGAGTTGAGCTATAGATTTGGACTAAAGACTCGGACTGATGACTTGGAATTTAGACACAGACTATAGTCTCTAACTAAGGAATGCACTATAGACTTGGACTAAGGACTGTGACTAACAATTCTGACTATAAACTTGGACTATAGACTCGGACTATAGACTGGGACTATAAACTCAGACTATGGATTAGAGCCAAAGAGTTGAGCTATAGATTTGGACTAAAGACTCGGACTGATGACTTGGAATTTGGAGCACAGACTATAGTCTCTAACTAAAAAGTGCACTATGGGCAGACTAAGGACTGTGACTAACAATTCTGACTATAAGCAGACTATAGACTCAGACCATGAACTCCAATAAAGATTCAGACTACAGACAGGGACCAGACTTAGACTGAAAGTCGGGACTATAAACATCTGTGAAACTGGGACTAAAGACTCGGGCTATAGACTCCAGACTATAGATTGGACCGGAACTTGGACTAAAGACCCAGACTTTGAACTCAGACTGTAGATTTAGATAAAGACTTAGACTAAAGACTGAGACTAAAGGCCGAATACAGACTCGGGACTATAGACTATAACCGCATAGACTACAACTATAGACTACCCAACTATCCAGCTCTGTTATAGATTCAGACTAAAAACTCTGACTAATGACTGGGACTAAAGACTTGGGCTAAAGGCTGTTCTGGTGGAGACAGGAACGGGTTAATTAACCAAAAGTTAGCTAACATATGAGCTTTACTACATCCGAGTGGGAGTTACAGGGGAGAAAGTGTTCTCACAGGCGCATTACAGAACGAGAAGAACAGGCAAGAACGTGTTCCCAAAGCTTAGAAATGTCAGTCCAGATCCAGAGCTGCAGGCCTCAATGAAAAGCTCCCTTGTTTCTGCAGAACAGGCCGATTGAAGCAGCGTGAGCCGCTTGTGGGACTAAAAAAGCCATCAACCTTATGGTTTCCAGAGAAGCGATGGGATTAATGCAACGCGATTTTTACCTTAGCAAGACTCAACAAAGGCTAAAAACAAGCTTTAATAGTAGAGAAAAAGGCAATTAAGCAGTTATTCCTGTGCTTGTTTGCCTGAGGTATGATTGTGATCCAGAAAACAAAGGATAAAACATCTAAACAAAAGCGTAGACAACAAGAAAACTTGAGCCAGCGGCTTCCAACATTGATCTATTTTCCTGCAGTCACAGTGAAGAGCCTCGGGCGAATGATTTATCATCGGAAAAGGATCAGAATGAACAAAGGCGTTACTAACACAGATCTGCCAGAAAACAAGAAGGAAACTGCATCTGAAGAAATAAAACAACAACAGAACAAAAACAGCCAGAAAGCCCAGACAGGAAAAAGAATAAATATCAAATTAATAAACAAAAACAGATGAATGTAAAAAAAGCGCAAGTAACAAACTGAAATGTTTGAGTCATCAACATGTTTTATTTCCTGCTGTTTCTCCATCAGTTCTGTAAAACTCTCAGGTCTCTGCTGCTGAGTCGGCGTGTTGCTAAGAAGCTGACGGCAGTGCCTGAGAGCGTGTCTTCTGCTGTACCTGAAAAGCGGTGAACACCTGGGCGTCCTGCTGGCTGTCTTGATTGCGTTCCTCATCTGGATGGCCTCCTGAGCTCCACACCTGCAAAAACAAGCCCATGAAAAATCAGTCACCAAAACAGGAGGCGGCTCTTTAAAAAGTGGCGAGTCTAAAACAAACTTTGACTAAGTAAAGGTCTTAGATGACTGGTTTTATTTTTCCAAACTATTCATTTAGGGCATAATCATTATCTGCTAGTTTTTTATTTTATAAATATTTCTTTTTGTTTCTAAAAAAGGATTTAATTCATTCCAAAACTTTTTTGATTATATTAATTTAAATGTATTAAATTGGATAACAATTTTACCCAGGCAATAAAGGGCTTTACATAATATAATGTATATTCCGTTTCATATTCTATTTTATAAATAATTTATTTATCAATCTATCTCTAATATTATTAAAGGCGTTCTTATTTCTTGCTGGTTTCTTCGCGCGAGTTTTCCTTTCAACAGTTTTGTTTGTTAGTTTGTTTCGCCTCCATCGGCTACGAGCACGCTGATTGGTCAGAATCTTTTGAGTTTCCTGTCAATTAAACTCCTGTTGCCGATTGACGGCTCGGTCTTTTCCCGGCTCGGCAGCTGCGTTTGAGGATTCTTAATGTGACGTCACGAAGGATTTTAGTGGTTTTTAACGGAGAGAGATGAAGCGCTGGAGAGCGGTAAAGTGTTAGCCAGGCCTGAATTAGCCGATGCTAACGGCGTTAAACGCCGTTTAAAAAGGAAACACTACGTGGCGCTCATCAAAAGCACCGCTAACTTAAAGATTAGCAACCTCGCAGTTTACATCTTTAAGAGGATTAGAAAAAGGCCCAAAAGTCGTTTTTAACCATGGCAGCACAAAATCTTAATTTGAAAGAAAAGCGTAAAAATGAGCAGCCAAACTAGTTAGTTTGGTTTTAAAAATTCTTAAAATGAGGGTTATTGGTAAGATAAGGGGCTACACTTAAACTTATTTGATCACGTGACACTTCAAGTGTCCAAATAAAACCGCAGTCAAGTGAGCCGACATCTGCGGAAGTGCGGTCACGTCAGCCGTCACTGACTTTTAGCATGCGCGTTTACATCATAGTTTCACGAAATTTTACACACCAGCAGGCTGGAAAGACGGCATAAAGCGCTGATATCACCCGTAGCCATATTATACCCGTATAGAAATGAAATGAACTGTCCTCTGAAATAAATGAGAGTTATTGCATGCCCTGTATCATTATTTGATGTACAAATGTATTCATTTGGATTGCATGTCTGTTCATTCCATAATAAACTACCAGATATAGCGATGTTTTGTCTGAAATATAATAATCAGACAGATTCTAAAAAGTGAGATTCAACACCTGAACAAGAGAGTGTTTTGTGGGTTGACTGAGCATATTTATGGAATGTAATTAAGCAGAAATGAAGAAACTCAAGTAAAAGATACATCTGGTCCTGTCGTATAATACAATACAAAATATTAGAGAATTTAAGTTATGTTCTCCTAAGCATCCTGCTAACACATAAGTTCATTAAAACATGGAAACCATCCAAATACTCTTTCATCAAAGGTATGACAAAATTTCACTGGATTATTGTTGATGATGATGTTCACTGACATCACAACAAGTTTGAAGAAAAATATTTAAGAATATTAGAGATATTAAAAGTTATATAGAACGATTTGGGTCTCCTCATTTACAGACTGCTGTATAATATGCAAACCATAAAAAATGCTACTTCTTGAGTGTGTAACACTTTTCACTGGATTATTGTTGGTGAGGATGTTCGCCAGTCATTACAGCAAGTTTGAAAATGACTGGAGAAAATGAAAGATGTTGCCATTATAGTCTAATACAGAGGCTCCGTCGCTATGTAGTTAAAGTGTAATATGTGGAGCCTTTAAAGGGCACTTTATCAAAGGTGGCATAAAACTTTCACTGGATTATTGTTGGGAATAATGTTTACTTTATCTTCACTACCAGAACTATCACTATCTTTACTTTTCCTGCAGTGATTCTTACAAACTTGCTGTGATCGCAGACATCATTATCCTTTCATAATCCCAGTGAAACTGCGTCTGCTGAAAAATATTTGGATGATTCCATATTTTGCTAACTGTTAGGCAGGATGCTTAGGTGTACTATAATGTCAATATGCTAATTTTCTTGATCCAAAATAAACTTGCTGTGATGTTAGTAGACATTATTCCCAGCAATAATCAGTGAAAGTTTTGCGTCTGCTGACAGAAGTAGCATTTTATGGGTTTACATATTACTGACTGCCTGTGAATGAGGAGAACCAAATTGTTTTTTATAACTTTAATATCTTTACTTTTCTGCAGTCAAATGTCTTCAAACTTGCTGTGATGTTGGTGAACATTATTCCCAACAATAATCCAGTGAAAGTTTTGCGTCACCTTTTGATAAAGTGCCCTTTTGCTTATGGTTCACATACACTTTAACTACATGTAAGCCAAGGGCCTGTATTAGACTATAATGCTTAATATCTTTCCATTTTCTCCAGTCATTTTTCCTTCAACTTGCTGTAATGATCCTTGAACATCCTCACCAACAATAATCCAGTGAAAGTGTTGCGTCACCTTTAGAAAAGTAGCATTTTATGGTTTACATATTATACAGTGTCTGTAAATGGGGAGACAGAATTTGTTCCTCTTTAATATCTCTAATATTCTCAGTCATTTTCATCAAACTTGCTGTGATATTAGTGAACATCATTACCAACAATAATCCAGTGAAATTTTGGCGTCACCTTTGATGAAAGAGTATTTTGGATGGATTTCACATGTTTTAATTTAACTATAAAACAGGATGTAGGAGAACTATAAATTTCTCTAATATTTTGTATTGTATTATATTGACAGGACAGATGTATTTTTTTTACTTGGTTTCTTCATTTCTGGTAATTACATTCCATGTCATGTCAGCATAGCCTCACGAAGGGATTTTGGCGTGGATTTTTAACGGAGAGGAGATGAAGCTGGGAGACGGTAAGTGTTAGCCGGGCTAGTTAGCCGATGCTAACGGCGTTAAACCGCCCGTTTAAGGAAACACTGCGGCGCGCGCTCACATCAAAGCACCGCTAGCTTAAAAGTTAGCAACCTCGCAGTTTTACATCTTTAAAGTTAGAGAAAAGGCCCAAAAGTCGTTTTTGCTCCTTAAACGCCTTTTAAAATCTTAATTTGAAAGAAAAGCGTAAAAATGAGCAGCCAAACTAGTTAGTTTGGTTTTAAAAATTCTTAAAATGAGGGTTATTGGTAAGATAACTTATTTGATCACGTGACACTTCAAGTGTCTAAATAAATGTTAACAAAAAATCCCATTTCCGTTAAAACTCTTACAAATTAAGTTTAAAAAAATATTTAAAAGCTTATTTAAAAAATAATATTTGTAAAAAAACTAGATTATTGATTATTAGTTATAGTAAATCTATTTTTATCGTACCACTGATTAGGCCTATTTCATTTGTATGCTAATAAGTCACATTTTGGAGTATTTTTCACATTTTAGTTTCCGTTTTTTTTAAATTGAAATTTATTGGTCATTTTTATTTTTGTGGATTTGTGGGGGAAAAAGGCGTTTCCATTGCAAATTTGGGAAATGTGTCATTTTTAACACGCCTTAAAACCACCTCCAAGCAGAAAACACAGTTAGTGTAAACAGACTGTGCGCAGGGCAAACACATCAGTGTATTTAGAGACTACTAATAAGGTGACATGTAAGGTGAAATGCGTTCAGCAAATGCTCGTACTTTCACCTTAATAATCTTCTGATCAAACACTTGAATTTTTGAATTCTACAGCAGATTTTCTCGGTGATGTAAAGACTTAATATTTTACCGTAACCCTTAACACTGGAGCGTGACTGTAACTCCAACGTAATGCCAGCGGATTCTGAAGAGGGAAAAGCAGCTTTGCACTGATGTGCACCACTTCCACTAGTGAATCGTTTATGCAAGTGCCGTGATTCCAGCGGAGACTGACGCCTCAAAATCTGCCGGACATTCGTTTCTGCTTCTGCTGTTGTCGAGTTGCGGTGGTTCAAAGAACGTCGTGTGTAGTTTGCTGTTGCCCGTGACATGTACGGTCTCAGAGAGCTAACGCTCAGCTGCCGTGTTTGACGGACAGACAACAGGGCGTCCGACTCTGAAGTGAGCGAGGACGCCGACCTGCTGAGCGGCAGGGAGGACCTGAAGGCGTCGTGCGCCAAGGAGATGGCTCTGCTGGCTCTGATGGAGAAGACGGGCTACAACATGGTGCAGGAGAACGGGCAGAGGAAGTACGGCGGCCCGCCACCCGGTGAGACACGCCCACAGGTCCAAACACGTTCTGTCCTTCTATGCTGCCCCCCTGACCAATGCTGAGCCGTTCAGGGTGGGAGGGGCCGGCGCCGCCGCGGGGCTGCGAGGTCTTCGTGGGGAAGGTTCCCAGAGACATGTACGAGGACGAGCTGGTGCCGCTGTTCGAGAGCGCCGGCAGGATCTACGAGTTCCGACTCATGATGGAGTTCAGCGGCGAGAACCGCGGCTACGCCTTCGTCATGTACACCAGCAGGTGACCCGCTCAGAACGGACCCGCCCGGCGCTCGCCCAGAACCACAAGGCAGTGATTGCTGTGCTCCTCCAGGGAGGAGGCCGTCAGGGCCATCCAGATGCTGGACGGCTACGAGGTCCGACCCGGAAGGTTCATCGGCGTCTGCGTGAGTCTGGACAACTGCCGCCTCTTCATCGGCTCCATCCCCAAAGACAGGAGGAAGGAGGAGATCCTGGAGGAGATGAGGAAGGTGAGGTGACTCTATCAGGACCGCCCACTGAAATGCATGCTTTTACTTTGAAAGCCAACATACAACAGCAAAATGATGGGATAGATTTCTTTATTTTCTCCGTAAAAGCACATTTCAATGTTTTTGGTCTAGAGACTTTCTATCCTGCAGGTTCTGATGCTGTCTGCTGTTCCTAAAACTCAGCTCTGTTCAGACCAGCAGAACACGGGCTTTCCTGACCCAGTTTGGTCCAGTTCAAATCTCAAACTATGTCCAGTTCACCCAAAATGATGGCTTTGTTTTCTGGTTCAGGGTCTCTGCAGCAGAATCTGAGCTTTTGACAAAATGTTCTGATGTGGACAAAAGCTGCAGATGTGTGTGTGCGACAGCAGGTGGCGCTGCAGCTCTGCCAGATGTTTTACAGCCCATCTGCAGCAAGAGAGACGCAGAGGCACAGATGTGAACTTGTGTGTGTGTGTGTGTTTGTGTGTGTGTGTGTTAGGTGACAGACGGCGTGGTGGACGTCATCGTATATCCAAGTTCCTCAGACAGGAACAGAAACCGCGGCTTCGCCTTCGTGGAGTACGAGTCCCACAAAACTGCTGCCATGGCCAGGAGGAAGCTCATTCCAGGTGAGCAGGTGTTCTGAACAGTCCTCACGGTGTTCCAGGTGTGCTAATGCTTTTTGGTGTTCAAGATGACGTCTTCCTTTCAGCTGGTCCAGATGTTCCCTTTGTTTTAAGCCTTCCAAATGTTCTCATTCTTTCAGGTGTTCTATTTTTTGTTCCAGATGTTGTCATTCTTTCAGCTGGTCATTACTTTTTAAAGAGTTCCAGGCGTACTCATACTTTCAGCTGTTCCAGATGTTCTCCTGTGGATCACGTATTTCCATCCTTTCTCAGGCTGCATGCGGTTTGTGTTTGTGTCCAGCGGAGGGCGCTGGAGCATTGAAGGCAGCCTTCAGGCGCTCAGATTGTCCTTCAGAGAAAACTTTACTGAACTCAAATATGAGAGACTGAACCTAAAGAACTGAGACAGAATGAATGTTTATTTTTAGAAAATTCATCGTAAATATTTCACTTTTTCTCTCACTGTAGTTTTTCCATGACAGTTTTCTTTAGATGAATAATTAAAAACATGTCGTAGTGAAACAGGTTCCTCGTCTGCAGGAGCCTTCATGTGTGGTTCCATCAGTTAAAGTCGTGGTACAAACAGCTTCAGTTCCTCTCAGTTTCAGGCTTTGGTTGTTGGCCTAAAGCTGTTTGCTCTCCTGGTCTCAGCCACTTCTGGCCTCATCTGATTGATTGCAGGAACCTTCCAGCTGTGGGGGCATCCCATCCAGGTGGACTGGGCGGAGCCAGAGAAGGACATGGAGGAGGAGGCCATGCAGCGCGTCAGAGTCCTCTACGTAAGTCCGTCCTGCTGGACAGCAGGTTCTGAGGAGGGTCTCGTGCTGGTGGTCCGAGTCCAGCTGCTTATCACAGAGACTCAGGCATGGAGGAAGATCTCGTAGATTTACAGACGTGTAAGAAACTCTGTCTGAGTTGGAGGTCAGATCAATGTCTATTTAGAAAAGTTTTTTTTTTTTCGGCACTTCCTTCTCTGAAGTTTAGACTTTTTTATTTTATTAAAAATTATTTACTATTTCTGGTCAGTTGATCCTAAAAACAGTTTTAAATTCTCGGTAAATGTTCTGACGGATCATCATGGACAGAGAATGTCTGTGGTCTTTACCGCTGACCAAATATGAAAACTAGTCTGAGACCCCGCCCCCTTGTGTTCCAAACAGGAAGTTAATACTAAAATGTTCTTCCTTTCCATGTGGTTAAAGTCCAGAAAGAAACGATCTCAGATGTAGATCTGGTGGATTCTAACGTTAAGAAGCAGGAACCTGCTGCTGTTCCTCAGAGATCTCGGCGTAGGGTTCTGCGGGTTCCTTCAGTGGACTCTGCTGTTGGTCTGCAGGTGCGGAACCTGATGCTGGACACCACGGAGGAGACCCTCCGCAGGGAGTTCTCGCGCTTCAAGCCCGGCAGCGTGGAGCGGGTCAAGAAGCTGACCGACTACGCCTTCGTCCACTTCCGCAGCCGCAGCGAGGCGCTCGCCACGCTCGCAGTGATGAACGGCGCCCAAATCGACGGCACCACCGTGGAGGTGTCGCTGGCCAAACCCACCGGGAACAAAGAGCCAGTGGGGGGGAGGAGGAACAGCAGCAGGGGAGGAGGAGGAGGAGGAGGTGATGAGACGTTTCCTCTTTGGCGCAACGGAGAGATGATGAACGGACGCTCTTCCCTCAGAAACCTGCCCCTGCACACTCGCATGGGAAACCCCTTTTGTGGTCCCGGAGGTGGAGGAGGTGAGTGTGAACTTGTGAATTTGTCTGCAGGTGAAGCCGGTCTGTAGTGAAATGTGGAGTAAAATATTCATATTTGTTTTTATTTACTGTAGTTTCAGCACTAAAAGACGCTCTTGAATGCCTTAGATAATAAAAAACGACAGTGTTGCTTCTCATGCTTCTAGAATCGGCTATGCGGTAAAATTCCTGATGTTCTTTTCTGTTTGATGGATTTTTACTCCTTCTGTCATTTCCATAAATAACATCCAGCAGCATAAATGACGGTGGAATCAGGATTAACATGTCAGGCTGATGAGGGTAAATGTTTGTGGGGTGGGGGCTGATGGGAAACAGAGAGAGGAGGAAGTGAGGCGTGAAGACGGCAGTTAATTAATGAGGAAGCGCTGCTGCCTTCAATCAGGAGTCTGACACCAAACACGCAGGTTAACGAGGAGCCTCGTTAGTTCATTATATCCAACAACCAGGAGACGCATCACTTCACAGCACAGATCGCCACGGCATGACGAAGATGGATTTCCTGATGGTTGATCGTTTATCAAATTTCATTCAACAGAAACGAGCTTCACCTGCAGAAATCAAACCTTTAAATCTAAATAGTTTCTGTGAAATTTAGGCTTTTACTTTGAAAAGGATTTTTTGTTTATGCTATTAGTTTAAGAATTTCCTTTATTATCATTGTATGCACACAGAAATTATTACAAAGCTACCGGAGTTTAAAAAAAAAGTCAGGATTAGAAATAAAAATACATTTTAGAAATAATAAATCTAAAATATATGAAGTCTAAAATATATACATCCAGTGTCGCCGAAGGATAAGAGACTAGCTAAGCAAAAGACTGTTTTTTAAAATAGTTTCTTTGGTATTTTCATAAATATGAATCAATAGTTTATATTGATATATTTTGCTGGAAAATGATAGATAACATGTTTGAAATCACGCACTTCCTGCTGCATTTTATTCTTTAAAAACGCCGACTCGTGTTTTAATAGATTGAATTAAAAACTTCATCTTTTAAGTTTCTACTGTAGAAAGTTTGCAGAGATTCTGTTCCTTTGTGTTCCTCATCATCAAATTGTCTTAGGAAGGTTCAGCGGCGTATCGTCTGCGTAGAAGTTTAATCTGAAAATTAGGCCTGCACAATAAACGTCAAATTTATTATATTGCAATATCAAGCTGTGTAATACGCATATCACCTAAGTTGGCGAAATTTGGTTACGTTAAATGTGTTGTAACAATCTTGTGGCATCGGATGGACGCCTACACGTTGTTGACCAATCGGATGGAGCCCTTTTATGTTAGATGTTGGCCTCCTATGCAGACGAGGGTTAACTTTTATTCAAATTAAACCGTTTCATTGAAATGGAAATTATGTTTTTGTTCATTTATCGCAAGTTATATCGTCATGGCATTGATCACTAATATCGCATATTGCTTGTTTTCCAATGATCGTGCTGCCCTCATAGAACTTTAATGAGTCCTGCTACAAAACCCTGAGGTACTCCACAGTTGTGTGTTTAGGGAAACACGCCCCCAAGCTTAATGAAGTTCTCCGTCTTTGTTGGTGGGGCCCTAAAAGAGCCGGAGCGCTGCAGGCTGCCTTTGCTCCCGTGCACCCCCCTGGCCCCCACCAGCCTGCTGTCGCTGAAGCCCAGTCAGATCAACTCGGCCGTCACGCTGCTGGAGTACCACTGCCGCAGGAACTGCTGGCCCCCGCCCGAGTACCACCTGTACTCCACGCCGGACCAGGACGGGAACCTGCTGCTGCTCTACAAGGTGTTCACACGGATCGGTTACACAACCCGCACCTGTTCTGCTGACATTTCTCCTTGGCTTTGTGTTCTGATGCTTTGTGGCTCGGCGCGGACGCGGCAACCTTTGTGCGTCTCTGTAAATGTCAGTGCAGACGCTCGTCATGAACTCCTCAGCTTGATCTTTCCTCTTCTGTTCCCGGAGCTTCTTCTGGAGATGCCGTCAGTCTGAGACCCACCCCCTCCAACGTGCACATGCACACACCCAGCCTCCTGCTCAGCAACACACACACACTGTCCTCCCCGCCTTGGTTCCTGATCAGACCCCCACCCCTCCACCGGAACAGCTTCACTCTGAAAGCATGACGTCTGTGTGTCTGTGCAGGTGGTGATGCCGTCTGCGCAGGGGACCTTCATCCCAGACAAGCTGTGTCTGCTGCTGGAAGACGCCAAGGAGGTCGCCGCCCACAACGCCCTCTGGAACCTGGGTAAACACACACACATGCACGCACGCAAATGCACCTCTACAAAGAAACAAACACACATGCACACAGACACACACAGGGGGCGGGGTCCCTCGTCCAGCTCTCAAGTGCGGTTAACCGTACAAACAGTTAGTGGATATTTTTTTCATAAACAAGCTGTGACTTCGTAAACAAACTCCAGCAGACGTTTGAGGAGCCATCTTGATCTCCGGCTGACTCACTTTGATTAGTTCAGAACGCAGCGGCGCCACGGCGCTCCTTCAGATAGTAGGTCACCTGAACGCCGCAGGACCATGTTGTCACGGAGCCACTGCTCTGACCCGTTTGCAGTATTGGCAGCTGAGCTGCTGAAAAAGCTGTTGCAGCCGGAACCTGAGCTACCTGCAGCTCCCTGGGAGCCTGCTACTGGCTGCCTCTTCCAGAACGTCTGTGCAGAAGGAGATAAGCGAAAAGAAAAGCAGCACCTGGAGAGCGACGGCAAGAACCTCCAGGATTCATAAATCTGTGCTGCCCCACCTGGACACCAGGAGCTTTTATTTTGAAAGTAATCTGCAGATTCACACGACCTGCCAAGCCTGAGGCCCAAACCATCACCTCCTCTCCACCGTGCTCCACAGTCAGAAGGAGGAGGCTTGTTCCAGACGTCTCCTGTCTTGTCTCCTTCTCTCCAGACCTCTACTTTAGCAGAGCCTCCTGCAGGTCCCCCAGCAGCTCCTCCTCCTCCACCCTGTCCCTGCCCGACTCCACCTCCAGCATCCTGACCTGCGGCGCCCAGCCCTTTCCCTCCTGCCTGTCTCCTCCTCCTCCGCCTCCTTCGCCTTTCCCCTCCTTCTCCTCCTCGCCACAGCCTCAGAGGCTCTTCATGAACTCCCAGTCTCTGTTTTACTGACGGTGAGTTTGTCGTCCTCCGCCCGTCAGAGCCGCTCCGGCTCTCAGGTGAAGCTCCTGCTTTCTGTTCACCTGCAGGAAGAAGAAAGGCGGGGCTTCCTGTTAGTTATGAACGAAGTTCGACGCCATCTTCATCCCTTCATCTCATGTCTGTGTTCACAAAGAAAGTAAAGTTCCTCCCGTTCCACAAGCTCCTCCTCCTTTGGTTTCACCTGCAGCTCCACCTGAGCTCAGAAAATCTGCTTGGGTTCAGTTTTCAGGGAAAATCTGCAGATTTTTGACAAACAAAAATCCATAAACATATTTATTTTCTAATAAAAAAATGATGATGATTAGTTGTTTAAATAAAGCTTTCAAAAATAGACATTTTTTTATTATTATTTTTTAATTTAAATACCCATTTTTACATGTGATTGGTAAAGTTTAAAGGTAAATTCAATCTTTTAAAATAAAGTCTTCGTATATTTTGAAAATAATTTGTTTAGGTCATTTCTGAAGAAGACTGTAAAGACTTCTGACATAAATGTTAAGATGCATCTTCATCATCATCATCATCAGAGGGGGAGGGGCTTTTGTACAGAGAGGTTTGATGCTGTATTGCAGTTCAAATGAGAGTTCTGCGTTTCTGGTTCAGTTTTTTGATGATTCATGATGCTTTGGTTCATCCATCGCTCACATGTTTGTTGGAAGTTCTCTGCTTTCAAAAACTGTTTTCTTCTTTTCTCAAACAGCTTTTCTTTGCTTTGATTTTAGTCCAACTTTCAAAATGACGTCCCAATCAAAACTGTGAAAATCAGCCGTATTTATTAAAATCCCAAAGACTGAAGCAGATAAAAAATCAAAAAGTAAATATTTTAGGTAAAAGTGATCATATGTATTTAAAGAAAATGCTCAAGAAACCTATAACCGATGAAAAGAAGTGTTGATTATTAAATGTTCAGCAGATGAAGATAACATCCGTCTGTTGGTCTTGTTTATTTGTCTGTTGTGTGTTTTGTGCGACAAACGGAAATTCTGAGGGCCTGAACAACAAAACTGACCCACTGCGTTTGTGTAAAACTTAAGTCTCCGCCGCCCTTACGGGTGGAGACGGCTGTCTGCAGTGAGAAATGCTCAAACCTGTACCGGGTTCACAGGTTGTACACCCGTACCTGTGATGTGGGTTTGTGCGGTTGTCTGGGTCCATGGAGGGTCGCAGGTCAGCGGAGTGCTGGTGTGTCTTGCAGTTCCCTTGAGGCTCATACGGACACCTCACGGGTTGTCATGACAACAGAACATACCATTGTCGTGCGTGTGGTAAGTTTATCGTGAAGAATTCGTAAGGATAATGGAAGTAACACGCACTCATGGCGTACAGGTGACGGTGCCGGATGGCGTCCTTATCCCACACGCTAACATTACCCCTTAACGTGTTGTATACGTTTTAGATACGCCCTGTCACCTGCAGCATGAGCGGTCTACAACCTTAATATTTCGTGGGCCCTGACCACGTTTGAACAATTTTTACCTGCACAGCCCGTATCCACCTGTAGGGACAGCTGGCACTAAAGCTTTAGGAAGGAGGAAGGAGGTGAGACGCAGGCTTGTTGTACAGATTTTTGATCTTTTTCAACTTCCTAAAGGAGCCTGTTGGTTCTGTTCATGCGATACGTGTGCGCTCTTTGCGTGGAGCCTGACTAGTTAGTGTGGACGTCCTACGGGAACCTGCGTATCCCGTGGGCACAACTAGAGTGTGGCGTACGGACACGATACAACAGCATCACCTGAACGTCATAAGTGCGCGTAACCTCCATTAGCCTTATGAACACTTCACGATACACGCACAACAATGGTACGTTCTATTGTCATGACAACCGCTGAGGTGGCCGTATGAGCCTCAAGGGACCCGTAAGACACACCCCTCCTGAGGATGCAGCCGCTCCTCTCTATGACCGTCTACGGACCCGGAGAACCCAAAAACCTGCAGCACCTGAACGGGTCAGTACCCGGACCGGTACTGTGACTAAAGCTTTAGAAGAGCAACTAGAGTTTTCTACGTTTACAGTTAATATTTTCAGGTACTGACTTTGTTAACAGATATAAAATCTCTGTGAGTTTTTCTACTAGCTGTAGTGAAGTTTAAACCTCCCCCGCCACTGGGTAGCTCGGTTGGTAAGGTAAAGGGCTACAACGCAGGAATCCAGAGTTCGATTCCCGGAGGGGAATAAGCAATGGTACTGGGGGCAATTACCATATCAATGGCGAGCAATTCACATCATCACCCAGTGGGGGTTCTTGGGCAAGACCCCTAACGCTACTGCCTCCCGGGCGCAGCTCGCCTGCTGCTCACCGCTCCCCCAGGGGATGGGTCAAATGCGGAGAACAAATTTCGCACACCAAGGTGTGTGACAGAAAGTAGCACTTTCTTCTTCTTCTTCTTTCTTCTTTCTTCTTCCTGTTACAGATGAATTGTTGTTTTTAAGCTTTTGCGTATCGAGCTCTGTCCCAGCGTCCTGGTGGACGCTCAAAAAACTCCTGGCTATTCTGCATCCGGTGACGGATCCACACTGATGTTGCTCTAAGCTCCTATAGATGACGGCAGATATGCTTTTCTATTAGGAAACCCCTAAGCAGGGACGAGTTCTGACTGTGTCGCCTCCTCATTCCAGTCATGGATCATGACCTGGAGGACGTTGACTAGTTCACCCACGTTGGCACTAGGACCCTGTCTGGCGTCCCTCCCCGTCCTCAGCTGCGTGCAGCTTACATGGAGCGTCTTTGGCTTTCTGTCAAAGCCCAAACTCTCTCTGCATCTCCCTGATGCTCGCGGTCCTCCATGCCTGTTATCAAGTTCTGCCTTTAACCTATTTTTAGAAACATCTACTTCCTGCAGTGGAGCTGGTTGCTCAATCAAGGACTGTGTGTCTCTAATGAAGAATTCGACGGAGTAACCACACCACACCAGCGTCTAACCCCATCCGCCCACCAGCATTACAGTCTTCAGATCTGCTGTCTCCTTCCTGGATCCTTCTAGAGTTTCTCTGAAGGTCGTCTAAGGTCACAGAAGCTGTTGTTTGTGAGACTTTCCTCCAAGCGGATCCGTCCTGCAGAGGTCGGTCCTGCGTCCAATGACCCGGCAGCCACAGTCCTCCAGGAGGTCATGAAGCTAAAGGAACAAGTAAGGAAAGTTTCACTGTTCAGATCTGGGCATCTTTACATTTGATGCACAGAAGATGAAAGAGAATGGACAGGAACTGATTCATTCATGTGTTTTCCATTGATGGACCTCACAAGTAGATCACCTGATCATTTACTGCAACATCCAACCATTTACATCAAACGCTGCATTCACGCCCCACGTCTGATCTTAGTACTGATTTCCATTTTTATGTCAGATAATCTTTCTCTTCTGTGCTTCTTTACTAGAACTTTATTTGTTTAAGGCTAAAATATGCATGTTTTTTTAATACCAAAAAGGAATTTAGAGAGACTTTAAGAGAAAGGGTAACTTTTCAAAATGGTGGCCTTCTGTTGGTTTTATCTCCATAGCAACCATTTCATTTTTTGGTTGCTGGGTGGTGACAAACAGGCATATGTAAGTTTTAGAAGAATCTGCAGAAGTAAACTTTTGGATTTCCTTAGCAACAGGTCATTTTTGTCAACCACACCCACATTAGCAATATGTCATATTTCTTCATTCAGCCAACGATTAATGTTTTCAATTTTCTCAATAGTCTGGTCACGCTAACGCCGTGAAAATCTAGGCCAACATTTTCTCCAAGTAGCTGCCCAATGTCGGTCAAAGAGTTAATTAGGAGGAGATAAATGAATATATTTAAGTTAAAATAGTTGGTACTAAAGGTGTTTTTTTTAATTACCCTGTGGTCAGAAGTCAGTGAAACTGTGGTCGTTGACCTAATGTTCGTGTGAAACTTCATGAAAATCGCTTAAACAAAAATTTTCTTTTGAGAGAAAATGTTTACACTCTACCACCAAATGCTGTAGGTCATTTATTATGGAATGCGCACAGGCCCATCCCATAATAATGACAAAACTCCCTTTGAATACCCCCGACGCCTGTGTTTTGGTTTCGTTTGTTGATTTCGAATTTTTTTTGAGCCACATAAGAGATTCTGGTCTCCTTCATTCTGGGTACTAGCTGCCTGCAAACTTTGGTAAGTTCTTGAGTTTGTGGCAGGGGGTCAAATGTTGCTCAAAGGCACAGAAAGACAGAAGAATCTGGTCCTCCTGTCCAAGACGGAAGGAAAATAAAGTCACACAAGCAGTAGAAATCAATAATAGTTGCACGTTTATTGATTACTTATAGCAGTGACGAAGAACATTCCTTCAACATCGTCGTTCATGCAGAAACGTTGAGCAGCTTCACTGCAAATCATGTCAAAAACTCTCAAAACTCTTCAAATTTTCTTTAAATTATCAAATAAATGAAGGAAAGAAAATTACTCTCACCAAGAATTCTTATTTTAGGAAGGACATGTTAATCTCTAAGACATTTTTTATTAAACTTAGATTATTGAGAGCTGCACGGTGGCGCAGTGGTTAGCGCTCTTGCCTCACAGCAAGAAGGCCCCCAGTTCAAGTCCCGGCTGGGGGACCAGAACCAGAACATCAACGGGGGACCTTTCTGTGTGGAGTTTGCATGTTCTCCCTGTTCATGCGTGGGTTCTCTCCAGGATCTCCGGCTTCCTCCCACCATCCAAAAACATGCTTCATAGGTTAATTGGTTACTCTAAATTGTCCCTAGGTGTGAATGGGTGTGTGATATGTGTGACCCTGCAACAGACTGGCGACCTGTCCAGGGTGTCCCCCGCCTTTGCCCATGGTGGCTGGGATAGGCTCCAGCAGCCCTGTGACCCTGAAAGGGATAAATGGAAGAAGATGAATGAAAGAATGAAAGATTATTTAGCCACTGATCAACTTTCTTGATAAGACGGGAAATAAGACATTTTTTATTTGAAACGAGGATCTTTATTTACACTTAAGACTCCGTTTTTGCAGTGAGAATGATGATCTGACCTCCTTCATGAACGACTCAAGGAGAAAAGATTGAAGAAATGAATGAACTTTCTTCAGCAAACAACAGAGAGCCCAGTGCTTAACCCTGAGGAACTCCTAATGGAGAGGCAGTGATTTGGTCACTTGGAGGATTTCCTTTAAAACTTTTAAATGTTTCTTCGGGTCTTGAAAGTCTTCATCCTTTTCTTCATCATCATTTCTTCTACTTTGTTTTTCCTTTATTGAGAAGATCTTTTCTCTTTGCGTGTTTGGAGGAAAACGTTACCTTCACCTCACAGGAAGTCTTGTAATGTTCACACTTCAGTGCAGACAGACATGTTTGGATGGAAAAAGCATCGATCCACCTCCATCATTTTCTTTGTTCTTCCTCCATCTGTGTGGATGAAGCTAAAATACAAATGAGTCCGCATGGAGGCGAGCCGGCAGCAGATGGATGAAGGACGCGGTTTGACCGCCGGCGCTGAGGAGGAGCATTCATCACGAGGATTCAACTGACTGCATGTCTGTGAGACTCACAGAAGTATTTTTTCACACAGAACTGCTGCTCCTGATGGGATCAATAGCAGAGCTTTAATTTTTTACTTTAAAAGCATGTTTGAGAGCTGAGAGGACGGCGGTCTCAGTGCAGGGAGGGGCTGCCGCTTTGACTGACAGGCGCTTTGACAACCCTCGTCATCATCGGAGCAGGAAGTCCTCTGCAGAGCGACAGAGCGGCGTCGCCCATTCTGACAACTGTCTCTGGGAAGACTGTCCCTCGGGCTCGTTGCTCCACAGACCAGCAGCCCCCGCTTCTATGCTGGTGGTCTGTCCAACCCCCCCCAAAGCGTTATGTCTTCTCTGCCTGACATTTACTTTACTCTGTCTTCAAATCCCTTTTCTCTGTAACCTTCAGCTTCTGTCTGGAGCACTTGAATAGCTTCTCTGTGTTTTAGTCTATCATGTATTTGAAAATAAGAGAAATTATTTTCTACAATCTAAGTTAAATAAATAGAAAAAGGATTAATCAATGGACACATTTTCTTACCCAAACTTACATTTGTTGCCCTTAATAGTTTCTGTTTTTGCTTCTTCACCTCATGCTGACAGGCTTCATCAACAGTTACTCTTTATGCCGTTGGTTCCTTCTCTCTTTTGCTCCACATTTTTGGTTTACTCCAAGTTTTTCTTCAGTTTTTGGTTCATCTTTGGTTTTGCTCCTGTCCTCTTGTTTCTAAATAAATGATGATCGTGGTTCAATACTGAAAAGTAAAAATTGGCAAAGTAAAACTCATCCAAATCTGTCAGATCAGAGAAACTCCACTTCATGTATGGATTGATTCTGCTGAAACCTGGTTTATCCAGGCTCGTCTAGTCACTAGACCAGGGGTCGGCAACCCATGGCTCCGCAGCCACATGTGGCTCTTTCATCCATCTGTTGTGGCTCCCTGTGACTTTGGAAAATAATGAGTATTTTAGAATAATTCAATTTTATTTTAGTTTGTTCATTTTTCATGGCATTTCAAAGGCGCTGCTTGCTCCGTACGAAGCGAGTGCCACGTAAAAAACAGCTTCGTAATGAGCTTGTATTTATGGAGTGAGACCTGCAGAGGTGATAGCAGGAAGAGGCACGCGGGGCGGCTTCAATAAACACTCTGATCTTCTGCCGGGAACTTGACATGCCGTGGGGCAGAGACCAACTCGCTGATGACAGACAGAGTTCGTGCCAGCGTTGCCAGATAGTCCCAGTTTTCCAGCCGAAAAGTCATCTGAAAACCACCAGACCCAGCCAAAAACCGCCCAACACAGCTTTTGTTGATGTTTTTTTTTCATACTGGACTGATAAAATAAAAGATTTTTCTAAATAAAAGATAGTTCTGAACAATAATAAAATGTGTACAATATTCAATATTTCTTCAGCGGGCCGCCTTCTTTCATTCATTTGCTTAACCCGCTCCATCCCCGCTATAACCTGCGACCGGCTATTTCATCCTTGTGCGACGCTGGAGCGCCCCAACTATCGTATTTAGCGCTCTCTGTGTAGGACACGCTGAGGAGCGCGGAGGAAACAAATCTCAGCTGCAGAGGATGTGAACAGGTGAACAGGTAGAGAGGAAAAGCAGGTAAAGAGGCGGAGGAGGGGCTTTAGCTTCAGACTCTGTCAGAGATGCAAAATCGGGCGTCAGATTCAGACGCAGCTTTCCCTGCAGGAGTTGAAGCAGAGACTTTCTCTGGAATGATTTTATGAACTCAAACATGGAAACATGATTACCAAGTAGAACTCTTCCAAATAATAATCCTGATCTCTCCACATTCTCAGTGTCTACCATGCATTGATGCACACAACGCTCCATGCAGCGACCAGACCAGAACCAGTAGCTCCTCCCACACGCGGCCGCGGTATCATCCTTTAAAGAACATAATGTGCATTTGCAGCGACGTATGCTTCAGACGATGTCCGATTGGCCAATCTACATGTCAATCAAGTCCCGTACTTCTCAGTGAGGACTTTGGTGGATTTTGAAGTACTTTTTTTTTTTTTTTATCTTTTCTGGCCCGCGATCTACACTCATGTCCTTGAAGATCGACGTAATGAACACCTTTGAATAATATATACATGCATAATATATATAATGATGTCAAAACGGGTTGTGGCTCCGGGTGCTTTCTTTTTTATTAGGGGCGGTCCCAAATGGCTCTTTGAGTAAAAAATGTTGCCAACCCCTGCACTAGACAATGAGATTTTATAGGCTTTGCCAGTGAAAACAGGAAAACTGCCCCCCCCCCCCCCCCCCGCATTTGTCTATTCACTTTACACATGTGGACTGTGGATGATTCACTGCCCCTCAGAAGAATCTGCTGTCACACTACAGGCTAAGTACCTTTAAGGAGAGAAGAAGTGGTTCACGCCTGACTGGTTCCAGGAGGCGCCATTCTCAAAGCCTTTTGGATTTTTTCACACAAGTACGATCTTTTAGCTTTAGTCTTTATATAGATGAACACGTTTACACCTGCCTCTGCTATGGTGTTTGTCTACACCTGAGTTGACCACACATCCTGGAAATGCACCTTTGGGGTGGTATTGTCCAAAATTTGCTTTGACCAAATGAGCCAAAAGCACAAAGAAGGAAGCTGGATATTCCCACTGGACTCCTGACTGTCATGTACTTCACCTTTTCATTCTTTTGCTTTATCTGTACGTCATTAGGCGTTCTTTTCTTATCTAACTCAAACAGCTCTTTCCGTCTTTGGTCGTCTTACGCTCTATCTGCATTCACACCATTGGTGAAAAGCACCAGGGTTCATTTGCAAGTGAACCAACCCTCTCCTTACAGGTAGAACCGACTTTACTGATTTAATCCTCACAAAGTTCAGGGAAACTTTCAAACTTTACCAATGAATCGTGCTTCAGCAATTCTGACGTACTGCATGGTTTGTAACTGTAGAGCCGGGATGGTTCAGTTCACGGATGAAAACCACAACAAAACCCAGATGAATTCAATGGGAATATAGTTACAATGGACATTCAACAGATAGGAACACATGCACAAATCCAACTCCTTCAGTTACTGAGAAGTTATTTTGTTCTGTCTTTCCCAGGTGGAGTTCATCCAAAAGCAAGGGTTGGTATGAGCTTCAGAGATGTTTGTTCTTTCCAATATCCAGTGGCTGAGTTTTGTGTTGGATGTCTGGTTTCCTCCTCCTACTGGACTGTTTTCACTTGAGGGCTCCTACTAGCTCCACCATCCCCGTTGGGGTGGTATGCAGAATCCCCAGCCGGGACAAAGTCTCACAGCCTGGCCTCCAGCGAGGACCTCCTGCTGAGCTCCTACAGGATTTGGCGTTTTGCACTGCATACTTGAAAACCCATAAGTGGGGTTGAATAGTAAATCTCACACTGTTCCTCGAAGGTGAAACTTTGTAACAGAACAGTGCAGGACAGAAGACGATACACCCCTATGTTTGTAGATATTTGCAGATTATTCCTCAGTGGAACACTTTTAATCTACTTTTCTTTTCGTTTCTTCATTCTTGTTGTTTCTGAATCTGCTGACTTCCTACACCAAGCCCAACTCTGCCAGTGTTCATTTTCCTTTCTGTTCATCTTTTCCTTCGTTTTCATGCAGTCATATATCATAATAAAACTGTTGGCCGTGACGAAGCTCTGAAGTGTGAAGACGCTGAGGTTAAACAAGGTTTTCAAAGAAAAACAGAAACATTTATCTCCCAGGACAAACGTCACCTCCGCCCCCCCCACCTGATGTCATCTAAGCTGACACTTTCACATCGATCCAGCGGGCTGGCGGCGGGCTCATCTTATCACTCCGCTGGACGCCGTTTCCACTCCGTTTGGCCAAAGTCAGAGTGAGTGGCCTGAAGTGACCCGAGCGCCCTTGATGGACGTGGTCATCAAGCTGTCAGGATTACAGCTCAGTGCTGCCTTACAGCCCCCAGTCTTCATCTGGAGACAGTTTCTCTTCAAGTGCTGACGAGACACGCGGCTCCGATGACATTTAGCAAAACTGTGAATTAACAACAGATGGACATGAAGGCAGGAGGAAGAACGATGACAAACCGGATCTAAGCAAAGAAAAAGAAAACACGAGCGTAAATAAGAGTCAGGCGGTTTTAAATATGAACCACAGAGGAAAGATTCAAACCACAACCTGAGACTTCAAGATGTAAAGTGTGATGCATGAACACAAGATCTTTAAATAAGAAGAAACTGCCACATATATAAAAACAAACTCACCTCAAGTCTGTAGGGTTAAACGGGAGTTCACAGAGCCATTTTAGTGCCATTTAACTCACTTGAGTTTGACAGTACTAAGTCAGGACAAATGATTTACTTGGTCAAATATCCTCATTTCCTGTTATCCAACCTTCATCATCCTCATGCTGGTTCTTCAGGAAGACTCTTTCTATAACCAGAAGATCTGAGTTTTGTGAAAGGTGCTGTCACCTGAGAAGTTCTTCAGTTTGCACCAAGATTATGGTCACATGTTTCAAAATTAAAAAAGCGAGTTTTTCTGTATTTCAGCAGGTGGTTGCACGGTGGCATTTGTAATCAGGAGGCGGCAGTCACATTTGTACCGTGTGTGTAAAATGCATTGATGATCTTCATCCGATGTAGACTTGTGCTGTCATCTTGGATCTTCGTTTCTTTATTACTTAGGAGACATATTGTCTAAAACTTGTAAATTTGTAAATTGGCAAACTGACCAGTGGTGCAGAATGGGCCACTTCTTACACACCCCTAGGCTACGAGACGGCCAATGGTACTTGTTATGGACGATCGCTGTCTAGACACATTTACCGGTACCGATCGTCTAATCAAAGCTGCTGGCGGCCTGCGATCCGGCTGCCACGGCCCTGTGGCCGCCCAGCTGTTGCCCAATTTCGTGATGCTGTCATTCTCGATGCCTGACGACTGCTGCATACATTCATGACCTCGTCAATGATTTTTAAAAAATCTTGAAGATTCTGCCGATACCTCTTTATCGCGCGTTGGTCGTTGTATTCTTTACCGTAGCATATGGCGAGGAGGTCACTGTTGAACTTTATTCTTTGTAAACTCTTGGGTGAAGGATTTTCTTGTCTTCCCACCGGGATTTCTTTAATAATTAAGTCAACAAATTTAATCTAACTGTTCAAAGATGTTGACCGGTGTTACCTGCTGACATCAGACTGTAGAAAGATCAACTCAGAGAAGTGACCAAAACTCTGGACTCGTGTTGTCAATATTTCTGTTCGATGGTTTAGCCTGTAAGGGTTTCTGAACAGATGGAGGACTTTTATCAACAAATCCTGGAAGACGAGACAAACCAAAATACATTTACAGTTGATGTCAACGACTGTACTGTGTGTTTACAGACAGGTGTAGCATCTTCAGCGTCTTTTTTTCTGATGAACCGCTGAGCTGTTAGATGATCTTCATAATCTCAGGAATAATCTCCTTTACGAGCTGCAATTCTTTGGGTTTGTCAGGATTGTGCTCTTCTCTGCACTCTCGCCCTGTTTAGGGCATATCCTCATCTGCCCCTCAGCAAAGCTCCTTCTCAGAACCAGAGACTCATTACACTTAATGAAAACGCCGCGGCAGCTGCTAAACGGCCTCTGTAATCTCTGCAGAAAATGCCGTCTTTGCAGCAGGACAGCTGCTCAGCCTGGATTTACTGCCCAGCGTAAACCTGAACAGTAATGACTGCACTGTCATTGATTTCCAGCGCCGTACTTCCAAGCACTCCGGCATGCTGATGGACAATTCTGCTTCATTCGACTTAAAACGAGACGATGGAAAGGATAAAAGCACAAAAGCGCCTGACTCTAACAAGACCCCACTTAAAGACGGCGACTTTATCTAAAGGTTTAAGTAAGCCCCAATATTAGAACCGTTTGACTAAAAAACCATTAAATCCTTCAAGATTAAGTTATAATCTTCTGCATTTACTCTTTCAAAGACGATCTGCAATCCATTCACGGGGAAATTCTTGGTATTCATTTTAAAAAATATGTGTGAGCCAAAATGTGTAAGTACAAGGATTCCATAAATACAGTATGTAACCTTTTAACACCAGAGCTTTAGCTCCAGGGTGGACATCCTTTGAATTACTGTAACTCATCAATCATTCACGCATATAATGTAACTCCAGTGGATTCGGAGGCATAGAAAAACAGCTAGCGTTGGGCTTTTGTGGTAGCTCTGGTGTTAAAGGTTAAAACACTTTGGTTTGCTTTCGTACACAAACTGAAGAGAACCACACCTCCTGAAAACCACAGCTGTGAACGGACCTGTCCCATTCCTCCTCTGACCGTCTGCACCTCATCAATGCATTTTGTTTACCAGGCAGACATCCTCTCAGATTTTTAGGCTTTATCTCATGCTCCTTTTCCAGCTTAGTGCTTCAGCCGCTTACTCCTCTTACTCCTTTCGTTGTTTTGGTTCAGGCTCGGCATTTGTACTGAAGCGAACTGTACCAGAGTTCAGTGGTGAGTAAACCAAGACCCTGAGGGCAGGACATGGTTTAAACATCGGATTTGCATCAGAACTTTTAAACTGAAGCTGACTGGTATGGATCAAATGTGCCAGTGTGAAAGCACCATGACTGAGAGACTAAAGTTACAGAAAAGAGTTATCGCCTATGATGCAAGTTTTACAACAGAATGGGTTTATGGCTTCTTTTAAAATGTGATTGGGGTCATGTGACACCTGTGTTTGTACCAGGCAGATTTGGAACCCGTGTTGACCCTTAGTCATGTGCACCCATGCAGGGGGTTGACCCATGCGGGGGGTTGACCCATACGGGGCTTTTGGGTTGCCGGGTCCGTGAAGGGTCCTAGAGAGGAGCGGCGACATCTCGACGAGAGGCCTGGTGTGTCCTGCAGTCCTCTTGACAATCATACGGTCGACTCAAGGCATGTCATGAAAATGGAATCCCTTGTCATGCGCGTGGTTGGATATCATTAAGAATAATGGAAGTAAAACGCAGTTGTGCTGTTGCACGATGTTCTTACTCTGGTACGGTGTGATTACTGGCGCCTTACCGACGTAGGTGGTGACATGTGACTCGTAAGCCCATGTAGGACGTTGATATACTCCTGTAAGGGCGGTTGTGGCAAAAGCCTTAAGCTTTGAGGTCAGTGATATCAAGGGAAGAGGAGCTGAATGTGAGACGACATGGTTGATGTTCCTGCAGACACTGAAACAAAGAGGAACCAGTTCATTTGGAGACTATCTGTCATTTAGACATAACTGCCTGAACAAACATGTCTTGTTTTTTCTTGAGGAGGAGGTGGATCAACAGGGTCAGGCAGGTGATGGAGGCTGTTTTTTAATGATCACAGAGTCTCACCTGGCTGGAGGTTTGCTGGGACCTGATGTGGGGACCAGCGTTACAGCATTTAAACGGGGCTTTCATCTAAAGAGGATAACAGATATTTTTCCTGCTGCAGACCTTGTGGATTTAGGCGTTACGTCTAAAACCAGTAACTAGGATGGACTCTTTGACCTTTGCTCCATTAACTTCAAGTGAAAGTACCAACAATACATGAATGAAAACCAGAGGCAGACTTTTGTCATTTGAAGCGGGGGCTGGATTGACCCCTCGGTGGGCCTCAAAGACTTTGAGAATCAACGTCATTCATGTGGGGCTTTCATCACCGTTGTGCTCCACGCTCTAAAATAACTCAACGGCCGTGGGTTCACGGTTCAGAAGATCTGGAAACCTTTGCTGACTTTAGAGTTTTCTTCTCCATTGACTTTCTCTTCAGTTCCTGCTGAGCGATCTTCAAAAGTCCAACAAACCTCAGCAAGTCTCAGCTGGATTTTCATCTCTCCTTAGATTTGCATCTACAGTGTCAGACCCCCCCCCCCCCTCTTTGATGAGGTCGTTATGATCCATCACGTCTGACAGAAGTGCTGAACTGGAGCAAAAGTGGTTTGATGCAGCAGAGTTTTGGTGATTGATGCTCCAATAAACCGCCGTGGCGGCTGGAAGAGACGGCCGGAAGTGAGAGATGGAGGTTCAAGCCGCTGTCGTGAAAACAGATCCGCTGCTGCTGGTTTTATTCCAAAAAGCTGCAGCGGCAGAAATACTCCACCCTGTTCAGGGTGAAGCTGACGCTCTCCATCAATATAACGACAGTCGCTAAGTCGCCGAACTTTCCTTCAGGTGTTCAGGCAGCCCTGCTCAACCCGGAGGAGGGTTCTGCCGCTGGACGGGAAGGATAACTGCTTAGCTTCTGTTCTCCACCACTGACCCAAACCCCTTCTGATCTAAACTCCTCTATCACAGCTTTCCTAACGCAACTCTAGTCCCAGATCACCTCTGAGGACGGAACCAGCCGATTCGTGACGTTTGTGCTGCTAAAACGATCAGATGTGTTCACGGAACAGTTTGCTTCTCGTGGTTCAAGGGATCACAGCAACCAAATCCAACAAACTTGTGACTCCCGCTGCAGAGTTGAAGTGGACCAGGCTTGTGAGTTTAGGGTCATTAGTGAAGCGACTCCCTCCAATTCTGCTTAGAGTTAAACAGATGGGAGTGGGAGTCAGTCGTAGACGTCAGCCAGCAGGTCCTGTCTGTAGACATTTAAGGACTAGTTATCCATCTGTTAGGTTAGTGTTTAGAACTGTTTGTGTTGTGGCTCACAACACAGACTCACAACACAGACACATGACCGATCCGTTTGCGTTGTCCTGCATCAGAATTTCTCCGTCCTGCTTCTGGATACATTCTCATCTGCCTCATTTTCCTGGAAAGTTACCCTCCTGACACGGCTCAACAGCATCTCCGAGGAGCTGGTGCAGGCTGCCGCCTGAATACCAAATGCTGGAGTCTGACACCGAAGCCTTAGCCGAAAAGCACCTAAATACGACCTTCCCGAGGACGCACAGGTTAGCTGCAAACACTCGCAGATTCACAGATCTGAAGTTCACGTCCACTAAAGATAGTTTGTCCTCAACAAAGAGGAGCATTTAGACTTTAAACTCCCATCATTCTTCAGGGAGTTCATAGCTAAAGGTCACCTTGTATTTTTTAAATATAGAAAAGTCCAATCAGGGATTCTGGAAACTTGAGTTTAAATCTTACCTTCATTTGAGTAACTAGGAAATGAAAGTATGATCGTTGGAATTTTAATTGTTTACAATTTTCAATAAAATACTTCAATCATAAGAATAAAAACAACATTTTGCCTCAGTTCTTATGTAAAAACTAAGACATAATAGCTTACCTAATAGAAACACCTGGAAAATGGTTCAACGCTCCAGTCCGACCCCTTAATGCTGAGTATCAAGCAGAGGCATTACAATATGTCTCATTTTTGATGGGACTCTAATTTGGATTTGAACCAACAACCAAAGACGCCATTTGATCTGTTCTGATGAGCACACTCTTTCATTTGAGGCTCATTTCTCCCCCAACTCATGAGCAAAATGAAGGCTGAGAGAATCCCTGGACTCTGCAGACGGATACCTAATGAAACTTCAGAGGATCTCCGTGTTTCAGAGGACAATTTCTTTAAATTAGGTCTGGAAGAGCAGAGAGAGGAGCCCATGGCTGGTTTGGAGCGGTTCTGCCCTGCCCGCTTTCTTTCTGCTGCAGCTCCACCGCTGAACGCTGAGCAGATTCAAACCCTGATCAATCATTAAAAGGCTCTCCCTCCTGACACGGTTCTGGGACAAACGCAGCAGTGACTGGTCTGAGATCCGTGTTTGAACTCGGAAGAATCTGAAGATGAGATGCTCGCTGTTGAGATTTCCATCATTCTGTTTGTTTAAACCTGCAGCAGCTTCTGTCTGTGCAGCACTTTTCTGCTTCATCGTCATTATCCGAGCGGAGCGGAGGAAAGACGTGAGCAGATTAGACTGCAGAGAAGGTTTGGTTTACAGTGAGGAGGAGGAGGAGGAGGAAGCAGTATCTCCCTTCAAACTTCTGGAAGCCCCTCTTTAAGTAGTTCTTCTTGGGCCTCTGTCTCCTCATGGAGTTCGCCCATAGAAAACCAACAGACAGACGGGGCTCAGCAGTAAAGTCCATGAGATTTATGGTTTGAAGCCACAGCGGTCCTCTCAAGCCACCAATTGTCTCAAGAACTGAATGAAGGAGGATTTCCTTGAAGGATGTTTAGTGATGACCCTGCCTCCCTTAGTGAAGATAGCGGTAGGTGTTAAGTGTAGTCTTGTGTTAGACTTGGAGGCCAGGTTGGAGCAGTTAGAAGCGCTGCCCGCACAGTGGAAGCTAAGCCGGGCCAGCGGTCAGCACGGCGCGGGTCGCGCTACCAGGGCTAACCCAGTTAGCACCCCAGCCGCTTCTCCCAACAGCCGTGGAGACATCAGGGTTTGTACCGCTGAGGAAAACATAGTGCTAAACGCAAAGAATTTAGAGCACCCGAGACTCCATCGCACAGGCTCAGCGACACACTCCGCTGAACACTCAACTCTGGTTATAGGCTCTTCTGGTTAGAAACGTGGAGTTCTGTGCAGCTGCGTTAACTGGGGCCAGAGTTGGTGACATCGAGGAACCTTAGGATGTTAGCTTCAGAGTAAGTCCAGGTTCCGCTGAATGTGATTCACGCAGGCGTGTAATGATGCCCGACGGAGACAATCAGAGGTGGTTAAGTTAAACGTAACTTCGTGTAAACTGGTTAAGACGCATGTCCGACACTGTAATTCTTTCTGGTCCCCGTCACTTAGTCACGATGAAATGTACAGCCGCTTTCATCATCTAACCGCTGGCTTAGATGGTGCCTCAGAACGCGCGTTGGTTTTGTGGATAACTGGCGTGCTAGGGAAGCCCTGTTCATAAGTGAGAGACGGGCGTCTATCCCACCCGGACGGTGCCGGCTTTTCTAGAAACATTTCTTGCTAGCCTCAGTCTGTCAACTCCGACAATCCAGAGATTGAGACTCCGGCGCAGAGCAAGGTGCAAAAACGCCTCTGAGCCTCCCTTAGGGTTAGTGCCGGTACAAAACCCATGCAAGCAGGGTCAAGCGTTAGCTTATGTGCTGAAAGACAAATGAAAGGACCATGAGAAACCTTAAAGTGACAGACAGCAGTTCTCACAAGCAGAATTATGATGTCATTAAATGCGGTTTATTAAACATTCGATCCATTTCCTCCAAGTCCTCTAGTCAATGAGTTAATCATTGATAACAACCTAGTCTTTAGCCTTAACATAAACTTTGTCTTAAACAGGATGACTATGTTAGATTGAATGAAGCAACCCCCACTTATGTTAACTATCAAATCCAGGATTTCAGGAAAGTGAGTGGTTTGGCAGTAATATCACAGTCTAGCTTACTTCAGCCCTAGTTAAAAATGCTTATAACTCCTTTTGAAAGCATCATATTGTCTTTAAGTCACCCTAACAGAAAAAATTGGAAAACCTGTTTTACTCATAATTATTTATCGCTCCGGCCCATATTATTCATTCAGAATTTTTAACTGGAGTTTTCTGACTTCCCATCGATCATTGTCTTAGATTCTGATCAAATGAGTAATAATAGGGATTTAATATTCATGTTGATGATCCCAAAGTGACTGCCTAGAAAGGCTTTTTGGCAGCTTTATTAGATGATGTTGGTTTCAACCAAAAAGTGTGAATGAACCCACCACCGTCATGGGCACACCCTGGATCTTGTTCTAACCCATGGGATAGAGATCAGCCAGCTGAGTGTCCTTCCTCTTAACCCCATCATCTCTGATCACTTTATGATTACCTTCCAGTTTACACTGGACCATTCTTCTGCCCCAGTGAATAAGAAACAGCTTAGAAGAACCTTAACTGACCGTTCTGTGTCTGAGTTTAAACAATACGTCTGAATGTATACTTAGTGATATTCTTGAGAAACTACTCTGAGTCCAGCTCCCATAGTATCAGTCCTAGTATAAATGACCACTTTGTTAATGATGCTTACAAGCCCTCAGGAGCACTGATGTTGTTGCCTCTCTTGAAACTAAGTTAGTCGTGACAAAACCGTAGTAGCACCGTGAGCTGACCGCTGAAACTGCTTCAAAAAACAAGAAAACCCGTAAGCGTGAAAGAGAATGGCGCCCGCCTCCGGTTCAGAGCAGCTCCTGATATCTGAAACATAGCCTACAATTATAAAAAACATGTGAGAGCTAGAAGCCAGTACTATTCAATCCCATTATCAGAGAATGGAAACAATCCAAGATTTCTTTTAGCACTATTGGCAAATTAACTGCAGTCAGAGCTCAGTAGAACCACATGTTCCTGCTTTCTCAGCTTGATATTTTTACATTTTTCGGAGCAAAATCTCAAATATTAGACATAAGTTAAATCAAGTTATTCCAATCAGCCCAGAACAGGCTGAAGCGGTAGAAATGGAGGCATCCATAGAAACTTCTGTAACATTGGACTGCTTTACTGCTGTGGATCAAGCGGAAATAACATCAATTATTACGCCTCTCCAAATCTCAACGTGGTTCGTTAGACCCACCCCACTAGACTTTTTAAAGAAACTTTTCCCCAATCAATGATCCCATATTAACAATGATAAATGCCTCTCTGGAAACGGGTTACGTACACAGTCTTTTAAATATGCAGTTGTTAAACCTCTTTCTGAAAAGTTTCAGTTTGATCCCCAGCGTGTTGGGCCAACTATTATAGACCGATATCAACCTGCTCCTTTATTTCTCAAAAATCCTATGAAAGAGTTGTAGTTAAGCAGCTTACCGTTACCTACAGGACAACTGCTCCTTTGAAGACTTTCAGTCGGGTTTAGACCCACCACAGTACCGGAAACTGCACTAGTTAGAGTCTCTAATGATTGCTATTGGCCTCAGAAAAGTATTGTCTACTTTCTATTCTTGTCCTGTTGGACTCAGTGCAGCCTTTGGACACTATCTGCACTACAGCATTTTACTCCATAGACTAGAGTAGGACATAGATCAGAGGATCTGCTCTCCAGTGGTTTAAATCCCATCTGTCCGACAGGGTATCAGTTCTGCTATCGTAATGGACATTCCTCTCAGTGCACTCTTCGAGTCAACTATGGAGGTCCTGGCTGTGGCTCAGTCTTGGGACCGATCCTGCTTACGCTTTATATGCTACCCCTAGGAAACATAATCAGGAAACACAGCATTAATTTTCATTGTTATGCCGATTTGATACGCTATTGTATTTATCCATGAAGCTTCCGACCAGAATGACCAGATAGAGAAACTGAACGCTTGTAATCAGTGACATCAAGACCTGATGACACCACTACTCCTCCTCTTGAACCCAGAAAAACTGAGGTCATTATACTTGGACCTAAAAACCTCAGTAGAGATGCTCTGTCTGCTCAGATAGTCTCCTGATGGCATGGGTATAGCCCCAATTCCACAGTTAGAAACCTTGGGGTTTTATTTGACCAGGATTTATCATTCAAGGCTCATATATTTCCCAGGCGTAGAAATTGCCTGGCTTTACCCATGGAATACGTTAAGAGATCAGAAATATACTAAGAGTGATGCTGAAAACTCATTCATGCATTTGTTACGCCGAGGCTGATTACTGCACCTCTTGTTAGCAGCGTGTCCTAAGAGTTCTCAAGAAGTCTCCAGCTTGTCCAGAATGCAGCAGTTGTGATTGTTAGTTGGAACTAGCAGAAGAGATCACATCACTCCTGTGTGTTAGTTTCATTACCATTGGCTCCCAGCGATTCCAGAATCAAGTTCAAGATCCTCCTGTTAACTTATAAGGCCTTGAGATGGAATGGCCCCTGCCCCATATTAAGGACCCCATAGTCCCTTACCATCCAATGAGAACACTTCGCCGCAAAATGCAGGACCGCTTCGTGGTTCCTAGACTAGCAAAAGTAACGGGCTGGAGGTAGAGCGCTCAGCCACCAAGCTCCCTGTCTTATGGAATAAACTCCTCAGCTCATGTGTGTGTTGAGAGGTCAATTGCTTACATTTAAAGTTAGACTGAAAACATTCCTCTTTGGACAGGCTATTGTCAGACTAGTTAGTACTAGAGATTATTTAACTTAATGTTAATGTGTTTAAATTAAACTTAACTATTTCTTTTTAAAAGGCCGCTAGAAGTTGAAGCTAGTAACCATGGTGCACTGGGGTTCTGGGTCTTCTTTTCTTTTCTACTTCTACCCTTCCCTCTCTCCATTCCTGATCATAATTTATCATTTAGTTCTCCATGCCTCTGTCTGGCACAGTGCGATTCATGGCTGTCCCTCTTTCCTCTCCCCTCTGGGAGTGGGAGTGCTTCCAGACTCCAATTGGCTCATCCGTGCTCCCCTGTTCCTGACCGTCACTCGCTCTTTGCTCCCGCCTCCCACACCTGGCTGTGTTCCTGTCTCCGCTCATTCTGGCCTGCCTCTGCTTGTACCCAGACCGAGTACCTCGCTCTGCTCCTGCCCTGGCTGCCTTGCCCTCCGGCTCATTCGGGCGCTTTGACTGTCCTCTACAACCACTGATGAAGCTCATCTGCTGGACTCTTTATATGTAGTTGTAGATTTAGATAAGTTAATTCTTCTCTAAGAGTTCTGGTACACGCCTGTCCGTCCTGGGAGGATCCTCCTTCCGCGTGGGCACCCCTGAGGTTTCTTTCTTCTGCTTTTTCCGAATCCGTTTTTTTGGGAGTTTTTTCTCTTACCGCGGCGGCCTAAGGGCAGGGAGATGTGTATAGCTTAGTCAGTTTGTTAGTTCATTTTTTGAATTTTCCTATTGAACTCTTTGTATTCATGATCCTTTTTGAGTTCATGTTTTACTGGCCCATCGGACGACTGTTGCTGTGATTTTGGGCCATACAAATAAAATTAATTGAATTGAATTGATCACAAACGCTGACGTGTTTCAGAGCAAAACGCTAAACTTCAACAACAGTGAACAGCAGTCAGCCACACAAGAGGCCACAAGAACCTAGTTACAACATCGGAGGATCGACATTTCCAGAAAGGACCTCAAAGAGAAGAACAGACACAGCGAGCAATCGATGGTCACGCGCTATCAGAATCAAAGGTCCTTTATTTGCAGCGTGCCTGAAATGCTGTGGACTATCAAAGAAAAAAACAATAAACTGCAAGGGACAGAAAGCTGCAGCAGAATACAGAAAAACAAAAAAATACTACAGGAAAACTTCTTTCCATAAAATACTTTAACTTCGTCGATACATCTCAAGACCCAGGTCCAACTTTTTCAGATGTGAGGTTTTCTCCGCCTCCTCCAACAGTCCTGAAACACACCTACTGGGTTTTTGGGTGATTCTAAATTGTACTTAGATGTGATACTCACTGTCTGTCTCCCTGTGATGGAACTGCCCAGTGTGTAGCCGGGGTAGACACCAGAGGGATTAAGACGTTTGGTAAACGCGTGATTGGATGAGAGAAGTCAGTTCATTCTGCAGCTGTCGTAGTTAAAACATTTATAGCTTATCAAACCCCATCCAGCCATACATCTGCAGCGTTGGTTCAAGGCTCATTAGACTTGGGTCATAAAACATAGAAAAACATTCATCAGAGGATAAAACATCGCAGAAACCGGCTTCGCCACTCACTTCTGACAGCTTCTATTTATAGCCCGTAGCCTTCAGGGCACAGTGTGGACTTAGTGGTGCTCTCCCAATTTGCAGCAACATGCGTTCTAGTGTACCACACGTTACATCCAACAACACCTAAGCTAACGGCACGACCGCCAGAGGTTTCAGATACTGGAGGTTTGTCATTACCTGTAGTTCTGGAATAAATCGTAGATAATGGACCGGTCTGGCGCATCACATTTCGTCGTTGGTTCGCAAACATCCGATTCCTTCCAGCTTTCCCCGTTTTTTTCTGGAGATGTGGACACGGATGTACGTCAGCATTCTCGTCTAGATGAATGGTTTCTCCTTAGTCCTACATGAACGTTGAATGTTGGATCAGGCGGCCTGGGGAGTGCTCTGACCTTAGCTGTGAGCTTTGGGAGCCGACTGGCAGGACCTTTGATCAGGCATCAAATCCCATCTTTTCAAGTGTCAAGCCTCTCTTAGAGAGCATTATAAAGCTTTATGGTTGAGGAGACCACTACTCCTTTTAATTCACCCTCTCTAAAAGAGACATGTCCTTTTATTTATTAGTCCTTTCAGTACTGCACTGGCTTTTATTTTGGAGGGATTCAAACGTCTCGTTTGAGGTGGAATCCTCCAAACGAATGCGGGTCGATTATGTTGCATTTAGGGACTCTTCGTTACGGCTTTGATCTCAGGTTTTTGATGTTTTCTTTGGGGTTTTTATCCTCATTGCTTTGGTTTGTTTTTAAAGCCGTTTCTTCGCTCTCTTCTTGGGGGCGGAGTTCAGAGTTCACATCCACACCTGCTTTGCAGGCTTGGAAATAAGAAGTTTCACTCTGCTTCCACTGAACAAAAGTTTCTGCTCCTGCAGGACCGCCGCTGTCTCCTGGGTGAAAAACGCCAGACACGGCGGCCTGTTATCACCGCGTTTGCCTAATGAAGCTGTGACCGACGGAGGCTCGGCTGCGAGGAGGGGGCCAGATCTGTCATGTTCTGGTTCTGACCGGACATGGTGGTTATCTCCTCTTCCTTCAGGTGAAATCTCTGCTGCTCACCTCCTCCTCCTCCTCTACTTTTCTATTGACACGCAAAGCGAATGCAGACATTTCTGTGTTTGAGCTTCAATTTGTTTTACGTGAACGGGCTGCACCATCAAGATGCACCAAACTAATCAGATCCAGTTCTCAGTCTGATCCAATCACACTTAAAGGGGTCAAACCAGAGTCCAACATGTTCTCCAGCTGACCTGCTACCGTAGCTTCTTACTGTCAAAACACACCTGATGCAGGTCGTCAGCTGCTTTAGAGTCCAGCACCCCTGATGTAAAACCGACATACGGTGTGAAGCCGACTGGCTGGATGTGATGCCGCAGACTGAGACCTGATTGGCTGTTGTATCTGTCTGCTGCTTAGAAGCCCGTGTGATCAAATCTGGAAGCAGATTTAACCAACCCTGACAACACAAACTGATAAAATATGATTCACGGAGACGCTGCTGTGATGTACAACACTGTCAGCCGTCGAGCCAAGTAGATACCAGAAGACGTGAGAGGAACAGACTGTGATGGATTTCTATTTGTTTTCTTCATAACAAATGGAATTACTTTGCATCATTTTAGGCCTGTAGAGACGGTCTTGCAGGTTCTGAAGGCCACCACTTCCCTCTAAGCCCTAATCGTAACCGTCCTACGTGTGGATACATACACCTGTACGGCCACGCAGGTGACCTGCACCAAAGATCAAGGTGGTAGAACCTGGAGAGAGAAATAGTTCCTGTACATTTACATAAACATCGAGGACGTTACATTTGACTTTAGTGCTGTTCACGTGATGAGACAAAGCATCGCTGATGACTAGAGTGTGGCGTGAAGACACCGTACGGCAGCATCACCTGTATGTTTTACATGCGTGTAACTTCCATTATCTGTACGATACCCTCAAGATACACTTACCACATGCCCGACAATGGTACGTTCCATTTTCATGACAGAAATGATGCAGACACTCCTCCCCACGACGACCAGGACAACCCAACAAACCGACCAACAACCCACAAACCCGTATGGGTGCATATGACTAGTAAGGCTGAAGACGTTGGAAAGATAACGTGTGGGAGACTTGACCTCTTAGCGATCGTGTGCGGTCCTGAAACCGTACAGCAACGTTGGGTGTGTAGTGGGGCAGCGTCAGCTTGTAGAGGTGAGTCAGCAGCTTTTGTCTCGTGTCTTTTTTAGGATAAACGCTGACTCTGACTGTTGATTCGTTGGATCAAAGCCATTCCGGTCACTTCGTAGACCCGCATACAACTTCAGGCTACTTTTTGAATACTTTGATTACACACACGTGCAGGAATTTCAGTTTTTTTATTCTCGTTGCCCATATTTTATGTCATCAGTTTATTTTTCTATTTTGGTTGTGGTTGCCTCCATCTTTAGGTTGTGGTTGCCTCCATCTTTATATTTGGAAGCTTCTCCCTGAGCATGAAGGTAAGGAAACTTTCACTGTTGCTTGGTCCACGTCTTTCGTGATGAAGGGATATAAAGGCGGTTCATCGGAGTCTGCGTGTTAACAGCTCTTTGGTATGAGTCATCATTTCTGACAATCGCCTCGTCCTCATCCTACCTGGCTCTGTCATCCGTTCAGCCTTATCTTGACAGCTGCTATCAGCGATAAATGGCATCCGTTCTGGTTCCTTCCATGCAGATGGAGACTTGTATCTGCTTGTTCTTTGCTGCGGCGCCTTCAAACTGCGATCATTCGTATCAGTCGGAAAGTGCAGCTTATTTGTTGATTTTGGGTTCGGCTCTGCTCTGAACTCCGCCTCGGAGGTGAAGCACCCATCAGTCTGCGCAGGATTCTCACCCAGGATGTCAAATTGAGAAGTTAGTCTGCGATGGAGCAGAGAAACGCCGTACCTGCAGATGGTTTCTGCTCTGGAAAGTTTGTCCTTTCCAAACTTTTTAGAGTTTAAATTAATTTGAGAATAAATCTTTGATATATTGTCTGCAGGATGATATAAAGACTTTACGTCACCCAGAGATCAAAGACCTTGTCTTTGGAGCGATAAAGGCTTGTCGATCTGGCGAGAGCGTCCCTCCTCTTTGTCGTAACTGGCGGCTGTAACTTTAAACCTGACGCCGCTGCAGATCCCATCACACCTGCTTAAGCAGCTCTGCTGTCAGCAGATACGCATCACGCTTTAATAGCGCCGGTAAATCGCGTTCGCATCGGGAAGTCCTGCACGAGGAACACGGCCGCTATCTGATTGGAATCTAATAAACCTCCAGAACCATTAAAAAGACTAAAATGATTTAAAGAGGGGAAGCCGGGGGGGCGCTGGCACGTTCTGATACGCCGTCTTTAAATTTAATTCACCTCAGCGGCCCTAAGAATATTTTATGTGGAACATTTCGGCGAGTTCCTGCTGGTGACCCCCAAACCTTCGTCTGACATTTCCTGCCTCCTCTTTCTCATCAGGAGCAGACGAACAGGACTCCTTATGCAAAATAAATGAGGCACAACACCGGGGCAGAGGTCAAGGGTCGGGATCGAACCGTGACGTCAGCTGTGGGAGTCGGAGCGACCTCTGAGCTGCCTCCACTGATGTGGAGGATGCAGCGCTCGTCCTCCACCCTTTCCTTTCCCCTCCTCCGTCTCCGTGGCAACACTCACCTTTGCTGAGTTAACACTTCTGCAGACAAAATGTCGAGGTGTGTCCAGGGACGAGGTTTCTTTGCTCTTCTCAGGTTTAGCCTCAGATTTTGTTCCTCGACACTTTGTATTATGGGATGTCTGCTAATGAGAATAAGTGTTATAAAGGTCAGCAGTGGTTTTAGAAATACAGACTCAAAATCTGTGCAGATAATTTTGAGTTCATAGATTTATAAGCAACAAGTGATCAATTAAAGATAGAAAATGAGTAAAAATGTTCAACACAAAAACACGACTTCATTCAATAATATAGACCATTTTTAGTTTATAATGTATACCAAAAGTCTTTTTTTATTGTTATTTCCTCCCATATTTGCCCAAATTGCACAAAACACTATATTTTAGCTTAAAGCAAGCTAGCATTCATGCTTTGCTCTAGCTAACAATAGCATTAGCATCAAAGGCTCAATAGAAAAGGCTACGGTGAGAATGATCACATAAAATAAGAATTTTGCAAATGAGATCGTCTGTTTCCAAGTTAAAATATTCTTTAAAAAAAATATGTATTTGCAGAAAAAACGTACACGTCTGGCCCTGCAGGGTTTGAGTCCCTGGCGGTGGCGTCTGTCATTCACGGGCCGTGGGTGTAGAAGAGGAAATTCTTGCGACACGGCCCTTCCTGCGTTTCCGAGGAAATCAGCTGAGCTTTAGCTGTGTCAACCCCCCCCCCCCCCATTGTATAGTCTCTCAATGAAAGTCCCCCAACTATTTGGCTTCTTTCAAGA
>CM074494.1:5367124-5390115 GCA_037389245.1 Oryzias sinensis | reverse complement strand
CATTCACAGGTGGATGGAGGTGGAAGGCTTTGGACGTCCAGTAGAAGCTGCTTTTAGCAGCTTGTGGCTAAAAGCAGCTTCTAATCATCAGGTCCCCCCCCCCCCCCATCAACAGATGGAGCGGGCTTTGGCGTCTCTAACATTTGGTTGTGACCTGTTTTCATGTTCCACTGATGACGACAGAAGAAGCTACATGTTTTGAAATGTATTGATGTAAAGACGTCCTCCAATGAAAAGTGGGGTTTTGGTGCTTTTAACGTCTGCTGGAGGCATTTTTCTGAACCCCCCCACCCCTCCCTCTGCTGTCATTTACCCTCAAAGCCTCGCCGTCAACGGCGACCTCCAGGGAAACGGTTTCCTGTCTGAACCAGCCTCCTGACGACGGTCAGTCTCCTCTGAAACCGACCCAGACGCCAAGCTGGCGGCGTTTCACACGGCAGGGTCGAACCGACAGTCATAACAGCAGACCATAAATAGAGCGTTTCTGGAACGCTGCTGACATGTCGGTAAAATAAATTAGTTACTTACATCATAAAAAGGATTCTTAGTTTCAGCAGCTTGTTTTTAGGAACGTATCTTTTGAAATAAGGAAAACATTCTGGTTGTGTTTTTGGTTGATGGGACTATGAGCTCATGAGAAACGCTGGAGAGAAAAAAGCTTTTCTTCAACAAAAGTTTCCACTTAGGAGGCGGTAGAGGCGGTAGAGGCGGTAGAGGCGGTAGAGGCGGTAGAGGCGGTTGAGGCGGTAGAGTCGGTAGAGGCGGTTGAGGCGGTAGAGGCGGTAGAGGGGGTTGAGGCGGTAGAGGCGGTAGAGTCGGTAGAGGCGGTTGAGGCGGTAGAGGCGGTTGAGGCGGTAGAGGCGGTAGAGGCGGTTGAGGCGGTAGAGGCGGTAGAGTCGGTAGAGTCGGTAGAGGCGTTAGAGGCGGTTGAGGCGGTAGAGTCGGTAGAGGCGGTTGAGGCGGTAGAGTCGGTAGAGGCGGTTGAAGCGGTAGAGGCGGTAGAGGCGGTTGAGGCGGTAGAGGCGGTAGAGTCGGTAGAGTCGGTAGAGGCGTTAGAGGCGGTTGAGGCGGTAGAGTCGGTAGAGGCGGTTGAGGCGGTTGAAGCAGTAGAGTCGGTAGAGGCGGTTGAGGCGGTAGAGGCGGTAGAGGCGGTTGGGGTGGTAGAGGCGGTTGGGGTGGTAGAGGCGGTTGGGGTGGTAGAGGCGGTAGAGGTGGTAGAGGCGGTAGAGGTGGTTGAGGCGGTAGACGCGGTAGAGGCGGTTGAGGCGGTAGAGGCTGTAGAGGCGATAGAGGCGCTTGGCATCTCCTGTAGGTTTTGTTGTTTGATCTCTTTTTTACTCTGACCTCATTTGCACCACCTGAGGTCATCCACGGTGGATTTGGGTCGGGGGATCTTCCTGTTCTCGCCGTTGTATGGATTTTAAGAAGCATGTTTGTTTTCAGAAGGTGCCGCTGTTTGGACTCCGTCTACCGTCTGGCTGTGGAATGTTCCCGAGGCTGAAAGGAGCGAATCCACAGAAGGTCTTTTCAAAACCTGCCGAGCACACAGAAATGCTCTTCTGAAGCACGAGTAAGGAATGAGGCGGCGTTTTCCAGCAGTAGGTTTTTCACCGACAGCGTGGCGATGTCCAGAGCAGACAAAGCTGCGGTGGGGAGAGAACAGGGCGTCCTTCTCTACAGCGGACCGACTCAAAACTCCAATGAAAGATTCTGACTTTAGCAGCTGAGTGAAACTGTGACCAACGCTATCCAACAATGTATCACTATAACCGTTTTATAAAATGCTTTATCTAAAATTGATGAGGTGGTGACCGTAAACTGTGGTTGCTAAGGAAAGATGGAAAAATTATTATGACCCAGAGATTTAAAAATGTTCACACATGTTTATCAGACCCACATTAGAAGAAAAGTCAATGGTTGCCATGGACAACCACCTGCCTAAAAGTTACTATTTTGACTCCAAAAAGAACTTCAGACAGATGAATTCATATTCAGGAATTATTTTCAATTAATTTTTAAGTTAGACGCCGTTGGGCTACCAAATATTTATCTATCAATTGTTATGTGCAGAAGGGAAAGGTGACTTTACAAGACTGTGATTGACTTATGTCTGTATTAAACCAAAATACTAATACATATGTAACAACCAAGAAACTATAGGAAACTTCCGTGTGATTGGTCCACAGGACCCACACAATCAGAGAAAAAGAAGGAGCTGACGTGTGTCACATTTGAAATGGATGAAAATGAAAGTATTTTAGGGGATTTGATAGAAGGAGTGTGGAGTGGTCAGCACTGTCACCTCACGGCGGGAGTTCAAATCCCGGCTGGAACCTTCCTGTGTGGAGTTTGCGTGTTCTCCTCGCGTGTTGGTTTCCTCCTGCAGTCCATAAACATGCTTCACAGGTTAATCCGTGTCTCTAAATTGTCTCTAGGTGTGAATGTGTGAGCGCGTAGCCCTACAACATACTGATGACCTGTTCGGGGTTAACTCCATCTTCACCCAATGGTAGCTGGGATAGGCTCCAGCAACCCTGTCACCCCCAAAGGGATTCAGCGGTTCTGAAAAAAAATGATGGATAAAAATAGAATAAAAATGTGGTGAAGGTCTTCATTTGTGGAAACGGTGTTATGTTGTAACTTACAGTACAGGTGGAAGGTTCTGTGAAACGTTTCCATCACAGAACCCGTTGGGATCATTAGGAACACAAGCCGTGTGTGCGGGGAACAGACCATAATGTCGGGTTTCATCATCACGTCTTTCAGGAGCCACCGAAGAAGTCGGGCCTTCATCACTCCATCAGCTCCACCGCTTCCACTTAATGTTTTCTCGGGCTGCAGGCTGCGGCTCATTGCTCCTGGCTTCCATTCGCTGCATTAATATTGATATTTATTGATTGCCCCCTCAGGCAGAGACCCCACACACACTCGTTTAGAGGGGTTTTCCCCCCCAAAGGGACCTGAACCGATCAAAAACTCTCAGACCTGATGCTCAGAATCCTAAAGCTCTGTTTTAGGAGATAAATCCTCCACTGCACTTTGAGATTAGAATTGAAATGAAACTGGCAATAAATAAACTGTATTATTATCCCTTCAGAGACAGACTTTATTCCTGAACATCTGCGGCTCTGATTCCAGACGTCCTGACGATAACGAGGAGCTCAAACCCGCGTCGACTTGTTTTCCCAGCAGAAGCTCTAACAACAAGTCTGAGTGCAGAGCGACGCGTGGCAGACGCACAGAATGTTTGCATCGACACGTCAGATTTAATAACACGCCAAATATGGAGAAACTGCATGTTCCTGTCTCTGCGCGGTAATTCGTCTCCCGGTTTGCATCTGTCACACCGAGAAGGGATGCAGCGTCCAACGAGGAAGAGGAGGAACGAAGGTGCACGAAACGAGTGAGGCTGAAGGTAGGGTGGGGGGTGGGGGTGCATCAGCCAGAGCAGAGTCAGTGGATGAAACTATGTAAAACTTAAAAAACCTTAATAAGATTTGGTCAGAAGAACCATTCTGGATCTGATATCTTTTTCTTTAACATCTTCCTGATAATTTTCATTTCTTCATGATATTTTCCTCTGTAGAGCAGGTTCTGCAAATTCCTGCTTATATCTGGTTTCAACATGGCACTGGGAAAATATGGCGACTAAATTGACTTTATTTTGGTTGGAGCAGGAAGTAAACTGTTTTCTATCGATGGCGTCACACTTACTGTAAACGTATGGATTCGATTTTAGTCTCCGATATCCTTCCTGCGGTTCTCACGTTCTGTTCCTCGTTGACAAAACGACGTATTTCCTTTTGCGTTCTCCTGACTGTCTTCTTCCTGTGATTAGCGGTCTTCTTTTTCAGAACCATAGCGTTCAAACAAGCCAGACTTTGGGCTCAAACATTCCAGACTGCCTGCTGTCGGTGTATCCTACATTTTTCCTCCAGCCAGGCTCTGGTCTGCGTTGGAGTTCTCTACTTCACATCTCACAACCGGAGCAAACAGAACAGCATCATCTGCAAAGAGTTTTTCCTGAATGCTTCTTTGTGCGTTACAGTCAGAACGGGATGAGAACGTCGCTCCTAAAGGAACCTGTGGGAAATTTTTACAAAACGTAATCAGGATTTTAATCCCAAACATGTATTCTTGCAATACTGAACCTAAAAGGCTTCCGTCCTTAAGAGCGTAAGCGTGGTTTCCTCTTAAAGCATGCGTATTAGCATTACGTTTTTGAACAAACAGCTCTGATGAGTCTTCACTCAGATCCACATCAGACGTTTGTCTCCTGCTGGTTGTTCTATGAACCTCCAGGGAGACCGGCCCAGTTTCTGCCGTCTGCTTGTGTTTCAGTTTCCTTCAACTCTCCAGTACAAACGCGTCTTTCAGTTCGCCCCGTGTACTTCTCTGTGCTCGCCGCTCGTGGTTTCTGCGTTTCCTTTACATCCGCCAAAGAGAGGAAGGTGGGAACCCGACCAGCTGAGAGGAGCAGGAAGGTCGAGGTTTTCATCGATTCCTCACTTTCAGATTCAACTTCCTGACTCAACGTGTCTGGACTTAAAACAGAACTAACAACAGAAAAGAGGAGCTGTTATTTCACATGTCTGTACTTCATCTGTAGCACTCACCCAAAAGAAATGTTCACTCAGCTGAGTCCAAACAAACCCAGTTAGAGTTGGAAGGTTGGTTTTGCTGCTCGACCTCCTTCAGTCCAGCGGTCATCAGAGCGCAGATCGGCTGACCTCCCATTGGCTGCTTTCCTCCACTCAGGTTTAAGTTCCTCCTGCTTTGAACTTCCATCTGCAACAGAAAAAATGAAGTTAAGTCTGGTGACCCATCGAGTGGACAGACAGGTCTCTTACAGGACCTTTAGTCCCAAATGTTTGTCCAGAAAACTGAGACTGGAACCACCAAATAACCTGAACTATTCAGGACTTTTTATCAATAGATTGAGAAACCCATTTGGTCTACTTTCCTCTAGTCATAATATTGAGTTTGTTGGGTTTTCCGGAGGTTATGTCACTATCCTTAAACTCTAAATTGAAGATGTCAGACTTAACTGCAGCCTGAAGGTCCATTGTTTGAGGGCTGTCACAAAAGAAGGTAAAGTTCCCTCTTTACGTTAGGCTTTAGTTTGTGAATCTGGCTTGTAGTTTTGTTCCAAACAAAGCAGCAAAGATTTTAACTCACTGTACAAACTTTAGACCCGTGAGATTTTGCAATACTAAAACAATTCAACCAATTTATTTGAATTTGCAGGATTTTTTGTTTGATTTTGAACTTTATTTTTTCACAATTTCACACATTCACGAAACATACATTATAAAAAAATGGAAAATAAAGAAAATACAGCAAACAATTAAATCAATATTAACAATGGCCAAAATTGGACATGATGGGTTTAAACTATCAAACACAAAAGAAAGAAAACAAGTCAATACAAACAACTTTTAGTGTTGAAAACAGCAAAATGTTAAACTTACATTTTAATTTTATTTAGTTTTCATGCAGCTTTCAGCGAAAAAGTCTGTAAACTCTAACATAAGTGGGGGCTCGTCCGGGATTAATGCCCACAATCTGTCAATAAAACTGGGAGGAGTCAGATTCATGCAGCTGATGAGTGAAAACATGCAGCTACGCTATTTAAATTTCCTCAGGGATTAGTAAAGACTTATTCTATTCTATTCTATTGCATTCTATTCTATTCTATTGCATTCTATTCTATCATCTATGATCAAAGAAGGAACACAAACGAGGAATTTTCACAATTTTACATAAACATAAATCAATTCATTTCTTGATAGCAATAAAAAAACACGTCTTACCTGCATCCTTTGTTAGTTTTAGACTTTGGTTTGTTTTTGCTGGAATTCCTACTGTTGAAGAAGGAAAAGGACGTGGATCCAGTAGAACCCATAGACTGTATCAGAGAACTGGACCGAGCCAGAGTGACGTCATCCATAGAAAATGGTTTATTCCAACCAAACAAAGTCAATTCAGTCACCACGATACAGGCATCACCATGTTGGAGCCAGACGTCATCAATAGCAGTGATTGGTCCAAGTTGGAGTTTCCATGGCAACCACACTGCACAGAATCTGTCAAAGGTTTGGAACGTTGGACGTGGGGGCCGGCAGGCTCCACCTACTTTTATTGAGGCATCTGATTGGTCTGTTTATAAAACTATTTGGGGGAAAAATGAGGATTATCAAGAATAAAAATGAATGAGAACCAGAATAATTCTTCTAAATAATGGAATGACTGAGTACCAGCTGTTCATTTCCTGTCTGGAAGGCCAGGGGGCGGGGTCACTCCCTCCAGCTCTCATTTACAGTCAGAACCCCACAGGTGAAAACACGGTTAACAGCGGCCTCTTTTTGATCCAGGTGATAATTTGGTGTTTGACAGAAATCCCAGCGACAGCGCCGCGCTCATGATCCGGGGCGCTCCATGAAAATTCATTTTCACGTCCGGTAAGCGTGTGAGGTTGTGCCGCCGACCTGCACAGCGCTGTCACTGCTGTGTCCTTTCATCAAACTCATCACGGCGTTCCCTCCCATCATCCTCAGCTGCCTCTCCCACCACCTCTCTACCCCGGAGCGTCGAGCCCCCGCCTCTCCGTGGTCAGAGGCGTCCCTTCCCTTCATTAGTCGGCCGTCATCAGCGCTTTGATGACATTTTTATGTGATTCTTTCTTGCAATATCACCATCATGTCAATCTGTGCTCCGCTCCATCATCGTTTTCTCCCAATGATTCCATATCTTCCTCCTGGGATGGTGTTAACGTTTCTGCCTTTATTGCCCCCTGAGGGCTCGTGTCGCCCTGCGCTGAAAACAGGAAGTGCGGGCCGGGCCGTGTCATGGCCGTAGGCGCAGGTTAGCAAGGAAAACATCTGAATGTCACGCCGGGATTTGTTTCTGTGCAGGAATAGACTCCAATGTAAACCACAATGTTGGTTAAAGATTCAATAAAAAAACATCCAGTCATTATTTAAAGTCTGGATAATTATTGTTTGCAGATTTAGAGACTAACCTTGGAGCAAAACTGTGTTTTTATTGGACTGAAGTCTTTTTTTTTACTGATAAAACCGTTTAACTTTAGGGTCAAGCTAAAGCTTTGGTCACATGACCTGTGTGGGCCGTTGACCCGTACCGGTCCTGCAGGTTGGTGGGTCGTCTGGGCCTGTGGAGGGGAGTAGAGGTGTGTCCTACAGTCCCCTTGAGTCTTGCAGGACCACCTCATGACAATGGAATGTACCATTGTGGTGTGTGTGGTAGGTGTGTCATGAAGTATTGGTAAGGATAACAGAAGTTAGCTGCATTCATGACGTACTGCTGGTCGTCAGTACGGAGTGAGAACTGGCTCCTTATCGGCACAGGAGTGCCGCATGCGCCTGGTGTGAACATATATACGTGCATAAAGCAAATGCTAGTGGTTTAGAATAACAGTCAAGTTTGCCTCTCAACTTTCAGGGTTCATGTTCTGCTTTCAGACGCTTTATTTTACCGTTTTCATGCCAGCAGCGTTTGGCGTTTCTCTCTGGAGCAGAGCTTTTGCATTTCAGGTCCTTGGATGAAGGTTTGCCTGCCGTGACCGAAGGCCGCCTGTGGGGAGAATAATCAGGAGGAAGCAGAATGTTTCCACACCGATGGCGTTTTAACGCATGTGAGAATCAGCAGAAACAGGAGAATCCGTCTGACGTGAAGACATGACGTCTAAACTGGGCTTCAGTGACAGAACAGGAAGCAGAAACTCCCAGCGCCTGAGAAGGCTCCGTGGTTTTCTGTCCTGCAGGGGTGAAGCCGTGCAGCAGAGCCCCCAGCTCCTCTGTCGGGACGACCCGTCTCCGTCCCAGAGGTGGGAACCATGTTTTAAGGTGGATTCTGCTCACCGGGGCCGGCTGGCCTCTGCTCTCGTGGTTCTGCTCCGGTTAGCGGCCGGCGCTGGAAGCTAGGATTAGAATTAAGGGCTGAACACGCGCAGCTTCCTGTTAAGAGGCGCTGAAGACAAGCAGCTTAGGGGGTGTCAAGCAAAGCAGGGGGGATTATCAGGGAGAGGGGGGTGGGGGTCTCAGATCCACGAGAGATAAGATTTAAAATGCTTTTTCAAGGGTTTATAGGAAAAATGATGCNNTCCCAAACCCCAGAGGATTTAAATGAAAACCCTGATAAGAAAAATACATTTCAAGTTTCTGCAACAGAAAAACGAATTGAAGGAAGTTTGAGAGTAAAGTTGATTCCCGCTGGAGAACACCCCCCGCCGCCCCCACCACCATGACGGAAACGAGACGACTAGGCGCCAAAGACGGCAGTAATTCCCACGACGATAGAAGTATCACGACATCCTGACAGCAGGTTTGGGACAAAAACATGTTTCAAACTTGGAACCAGACTGAATCNTGTGTTTATTTGTGTGTTTGTGTGATCCGTGTGTGACTTCTCCACATTTGTTTTCTTTCATTTCTCGTCTTCATTTCAGTGAAAAGTCATTGAAATATTTTCCGTTTCCATTTTTCCAGAAGATTTGGGTTCGCAGACCTCAAAGATCGACCTGAGGGTTGGGGGTTAAAAGGTTTTTTGGGGGCTTGTCCGGACAAAATAAAATGAAAGTTTGAGACTCGATTCTGGATTTCAGTGTAACTGAACAACGGTGCAGTTTTGTGTTTCCGATTTCTGGCTCCAGTTAAAAGTTCTGGACGACCTACAAACGTCTGAAGTGATCCGCGGCTTTAGTCTGCATTTATGATCAATCAGGTTGTTTTTCTGTCTGCTTTAATCCGATTGGATCGTAACAGAACCGTTCAGGTCCTGGTTTGGTCTCATCCTCCCTGAACCATTGATGATCTTCAGCACCTGTTCAGTGGACCAGCTTGATGAAACACCTGAATCTGATCTGTGGCGGTGAAGCCGGTCTGAAGATAGAAAAACCAAACATTCATTTCTGTCTGCTTACTTTAGGAACGTTTTTGTTTGTTTACAGCCGTTTTTCCCATCATTCCTTTCCTCCACGGCGCTGTAGGTTTTGTTTGTTTGGGCAGAATGTTCAAAGGACTGAAGCTTTTCTTATTTCCCCTCATTTTGTGCGTGGAGTAAAGCGTTTAATCGGAACTGTCTGATGAAAAGCATTCTGGATGCGGCTGCCAAAGACCAGAACGGGCGTCTCTTTGGGCCGCCGCCGCACAAACTGCAGGAATGTCGGAGCAACTTTAGCTCATGTTTGGACAACTCCGCCGTCCCCGCTGACTCCCAGATTCTGTCTGTTCTGCTGCCAACAAATCCAGAAACAAAAGACGTGAAGTTCTCCTCCGTGGGATACTAAGTCTTTTAGGTTTTTCTGCTCCACATCTTTGTCATGTTTCTGCGTTTCAACCCGCTCTCAGGAGGATTCAGCAGCACTCTGTTTGAGTCGGAGTTTCTCTCTGAGTGCTGGAGGCGGCGTGAACAGACGACGCTCACCGGAGCGGAGGTTTGGTTAAAGATTGACTTCAACCTTAAGTTCAGGTCAAGGATAAGATTAGATTGGACTGTTTGGATTGGGGGCCAACAGCGAGCTGAGAGGGCTTTTGTCCACAGAGTCGCCTTAGACAAACAGGTTTATCATGATCAGATCAGCTGTTATCAGCACTGATGCAGAAATCAGGTCTGCTTTTATTCAAAGGGATTCTTTAATGTCTCATAAAACAATATTAAACATTAGTCTGGACGAATCAGATCAGAACAAACTACATTTATCTGAAAGTGGGTCATGAAGTTACATATGAAGGAATGTGTGGAGTTCATGTAGTCAGGCTCAAGTTTTGGTTTCAACAGGTGGAAACGGGCTGCCTGCAGGTCACAGACCGCATGACGGTCACAGACCGCTCACTGAACACGTTATATCTACAGCCGTGTTCTGGACCACAGGTCATGGAGGACACGTATACAACATGCTAAGGTATAGGAGAAGCCAGTATTTCACCTTAAAGACTAAAACGTGGCCTAAGAAGACGACAGAATCCCTGAATATCATAAATACAAGGACTATTCACTAGCTTCATTAATACTTCCCAGTACACTTACGACTTATGACGATGTTCCTTTTCCTGCAGACACGCCTGCTGGAAAACCACAAAAACCCGCCGTTACTCACGACTAGAGTGTGGCGTGAGGATATCGTACGAAAGCATCACGTAACTGTCAGGAGTGTCTGTAACTTCTGGACGCTTGTTTAAGAATGTCTTTATGAGATAGAGAGGCGTGTGGGAGGGGTTACTTACCAACGTCTATCTGTACATCTCATCTCCAGTCAATGCACAGAAGGGATGGAGGACGCTGAGAGGTCGGGTCCATTAATGTGGACGGGCTCATATGTAATCCCGTCTTTGTGTGGTTCATGACATCATTCACAGACTCTCCCAGCATCACTGCAGGAGCTGAATGACTGACAGCTGTCCGTCATCAGCCCATGAGGGAAAAAATAGAAACTTTTCATTACTGACCATGTCTGGTGGTCACTTCACGTCGCAGGACCTCAGATGTCATCTGTACATTGAAACTAGAACGGCGCTCCAGCCTCACCTTTCCCCCCCATTTACCACATGGTACGCTCCATGTTCATGATCTCCCTACAAGCCTCAGATGAACTGAAAGACACCCCCGCGCCCCCCTAAAGCCGTCCACGACCCCGACAGCCCGTTCGGGTCAACCCCCAGTACAGGTACACATTAGACACGGCTGTGACGGCTGAATCTGACAGATTCAGGCTTCAGTCTGCAGGAAAGTCTAATGAAGGAGATTGTTTGAGCTCATTTCTTTGTCTCCAAAAGTCCCTCAGGACCAATTATAGTCCATATGTTTACCATTATTTGTTGATTTCAAAGCTAAAACCTGGCATGGAACCAAAACACAACACAAGCTGGCTGTTTTCTGCAGGGATCAAGCGTTTACCTTTCCTCTGAAACCAACGGACAATAAAAATAGCAAATGTGCAGCTTTTGGAAGTTTGGTTTCTAACTTTCTCTGGCTGTCATCCATCTGCAGAGCATCCAGGATGGAGGTCCTGCACGCACGCCAAGCGCCAAGCGCTGGATCTGAGAGGCTGGTCCGAGCAGCCGGGTCTTTCTCACCCGAAGAGGGGAGGGCTGATCGACCCGCTCCGCTCCCGGGCGTGGAGGAGGACCCGGCGCTGCCCGCTGTCGCCGTGACAGAGAACCAGAACCCGGGGAGGAGCTGTGGGGGGCGGGTCCACCGTGAGGAGGAAGTAGCTCTGCAAAACTACAAAATAAAAGGTGAGGAGTGTTTTATCAGATATTATTAACAGTCTAAGTTCAAAGATGCTGATCAGAAAACCCTAAAAACCCAGCATTCCTGCAGCACTTAAACGCATCATCTACACACAACCCTTCATTTCCATCATTTAAAGTTGTGAGAGCGTAAATTATATTCTGTATTTATTTTAATATTTGTACACAGCTGATGTGTTTCCATCACACAAACGCGCAAAACTTTATCAAATTCTAGAAATGTAAATAAAAAACACAATTTCTCAGTCACACTGTTTGTGTTCAATCATGGAATAAACACAAACCAACTAAAGCGATGAGTCATTCAGAAACACGGCGATGGATGTCATCAACACTATGATTGACAGCAGATCCATTCACATTTCTGCCGCGGCTCTAGCGCTCATCATCATCCATCAAAGGAGACGTCGGCGTCTTCCTCGGGCTGTGGAGCGGCGAGCTCCGTACACGTGGGAGGGGCTACGGATGAAGCCGTTTTGGTAGATGGTGGTTGGTCGTTTTCCAGAGGATCTGTGGATCCAACAATTCCACACGACACGATGACACGCCCAACCTTTGATGAGCCGGGAGACGCTGTGGGACGACTGGCTGTTGGTCACCGGACTTATTCACTTATCAAAACCGGAGAGGAAACACTTTTTTCAAATTAAATGTCAATTTGAATACGCCTCAAAATCCAGCTCATCCAAATACGAGTTTTCTGAATTTGTCGTGTTACGTTATTATCGCATTTTGCACAATTTCAGAGTGGATGGAAACACAGCTGCAGTTATGCACAGAATGTATGATATGAGTCCCAAACCCAGAATCCCGCCCACATTCATCAGGTGACTCTATTTAGGCTCCATGATTAGTGAGGACTGAGTTCTGGCTCCATACTAACCCATGAATGCACGGAGTGTGCACGTGATCTGGAAGTGCCTGTAGGACGTCCACACAAACTCCACTCTGAAGATTTCCCTCATTCCCATCAGTCAGGCTGCAGCCAGGAGCGTGCACGTGTCACGTGAACGGCTCCTTGTTCAGTTGCAGGATTTGAGGGGTTGAAAAAGTCACAAATCTGTAGACACTCCTGAGTGTCACCTACTTCCCCTTCCTTACCTTCACATGTTGTTCTGTATGACCTGAGGCCCGCAGCGTGACCCTAGAAATAATGCATGAACATTTTCTCTCTAGGGGTTCTACGTTTACAACCTGGACGTCACCTGTGCAGGTGTGACCATTTTCCACCTGCAGACGGCTGGATCCGCCTGTAGGGTCAGTCTGGACTTTAGGGGTGGTAGCTCGTGTCTTTAGAGCAGGAATGAAGGAACGGCGTCCTGGAATGGCGTCCTGAGTGGAGGACGCCGTGGAGGGTTTGGAGGACAGACCAGACGTCTGCTCCTCATCTCTGCAGATGTTTGTTTCACCAGCGTCACGTGATCGCGGCCTCATCACAAACCGCCGCTCTGACCGATTGTGGCCGCGTCCGCCTGATGGCGTGCCGAGGATTGACGACCCCTCTGGATCCGCCTTCATCCGTGAACGGCAGCTGCGCTCTGATTGGCTGCCTGGATTCCTGCTCCTGCTGGCGTTTCACAGGTTTCACAGCCCCCCCCCCCCCCTTTCCTGTCAGCGTTTGTCATACAACAAGCAGCCGGACTGCAGGGGGGGGGGGGGGGTAAAGGTAGAAAGGCTGATAAGGAGGGATGGAGGGAGAGGCGGTGCAAACGACAGAGGAAAGGAGGTTCGAATGTAAACACAAGACAATCTTTCAAATGTCCTCACAGAGGAAGGCTCTGCTTCATCTGACAGGGGAGCCACATGGGGGGGTTCTGTCCCACCTGGACGACCGCCGGGTCCAAAAGTCTGGATGTTTCTGCGACAGCCGGACGGCCCAGAACCAGAACCAGACACATGGGAGGACTTTGGCGAGTAAAACGCCAGATTGTTGGATAAAAATGTCATTTCAGCAAAGAAAACTGTAAATATTTAAAAAGCCCCCCCCCCTCCCAAAATAAAGTTAAGCTTTAGTTCCTATGAGAGTTGATCGTCATGTTTGAGTCTTTCTTTCTCTAAATAAAAGCCAATCTAGAGTTCCAGAATGCTGCAGTTCCTCAAATAACCACCGGGGGATGATCGCAAAATGTAAAAATGTTACATTTATTTAAAAAAATCTAGATTGACGCCTGAATGGAAGCTGATCAAGTCTGATGTTTTGATTATTTTCTAGCTCAAACGTAAACTAAATGGGTTCCGCCCGTTGGGTCCGTGGCTAAACTTCAGTCAATGACCCGCTTCAGGCTTCACGTCCTCCTGTCAGAACCGTCAGAGTCCAAACGGAGGACCGGCTGAAGACCAGAACGGATCCCCATTCCAGACCGGACTGGATCCTCACAGCGGTCTTCATCAGTCTTCATCAGCACCTGACACAGAGCGAGGGATTCATGAAAGGTGAAAGATGGATGAGACGCTGAGGCAGATGAGGGTGAAGATTAATGATGATGGGATGAAGAGCAGACAGAAGAGCAGATCCAGCTGCTGTCTGTCGTCTCTGAAAGCTTTGTCAGCCTTAACTCACCCCCACCCCCACCCCCGGGGGCTCCAGCCACATGAACGTCAGAAGAACCCTAACCAGGACACAACAGCCGCCCTGAGTGCCGCCCTGAGTGCCGCCTGCAGGCGCAGGACCGTGTGTTCCAGCCGCTCTCAGCTGTGAAGCTGCTCATTACAGGCTTTTACAGAGACGACCCCCCCCCCCCCCCAGACGGGTCACAGGCGGCGGCGGCTGACATTTCCAGCCTTACGTCTCCACTCAACCGCTGAAAAAAGAAAAACCTTTCCTGTAAAGAAATGTTGTTTAAATGTCAGGAAGCTAGAAACTACATTCACCACAAACCAGGAAGTAAAAAAAAAGATGGACTCCCAATGACCCCCCTCCTCCTCCACACTAAGGAGCCATTACCCCCTTTAGACCCGCCCCTACGGGCTGAGCGGTTGCTACTCGCCCCTAACTCGCCCCCTCCGACCTGCCACCCCAATTAGGGTCACGTTTTACATTTTGACAGTATTCTGATTTCAAATGTGAGGGCGGCGGGGACACGCCCCTTTTACCAGCTGGCCACGCCCTCCGCATGCTTCATTTCCCATGAACACCTGCATCTTTAGAACCTTCTTCAACATTTGTTCCCCCTAAAAATCTCCTCCATGGAAGTGTCGTCAGCAGCCCCTACAGCAGCCCCCCAGCTTGGTTCTGATTCCGTCCCGCCTCAGGACCAGATTGTTTCACTCTTCTCCAAAGGAACCTCTGCAACCGAACGGGAACTTTAGATGACCTTTGACCTCGGAAAGAGGCTGCCATCCACACATCTGAATCCTCATGGAGGTTCCAACCTCTCTCCTCCAAACTCCGCCCACATCAGTGGGAAGTCACCTGGGGTCAGTCTTAGGAGTTGTTGACTTTTAACGGCGTTACCATGACGATGCTTCCTATGTTTTAAAGAGCAGCTCTTCATCTTCCTGTGGGCGGCAGCCAGAACCGGCAGTCTGTGTTTAACTCATGCTTCATTCACGTTTCCTCAGAAAGAAGTGTGTGTGGGGGGGGGGGGGGGAACGTCCGGATCCTCCTGAACAAATTGTTCTCTCCTCCACATTTCAGCAGGAGTTCATGTTTGAGACAAAAGGAAGGAGACAGAGGATGAAGGAGGAGGACAAACAGCCACACTTTATCTGATGCTGCATCCCAGTCGTCTGGGAATCTGCCTGCTAACGGCTTCCTTAGAGCTTCCTCACAAGAGGAGGGCAGAGGGTGAGGAGGGCAAAAGAAGACGAGGGCAAAAGAAGACGAAGGCAAAAGAAGAGGAGGGCAGAGGGAGAGGAGGGCAGAGGAAGACGAGGGCAGAGGAAGACGAGGGCAGAGGGAGAGGAGGAAGAGGAGGGAGACGAGCGGCGGCGCCTTTGAGAAACCAGAGGAAGTATCAGGCAGAGCAGAACGAGGACAGGAGGCAAAACAGGGAGGATGAGGAGGGAAATGATGAAGAGACATCTGAGGAGGAGGAAGGTGAAGAAGGAGCGGCATGAAGGCACAGATACGGAAAATGAGGAAGACGACAGGATCCAGACGTCCAAACAGGAGATCCAGCTCTGACCAGCAGGCTCCTCGCTGTCCTTTTGACTCGTTTCTTTTTCTGTTTTTGGTTAAAAGTTTCACCAAAAATCGAGAACCAAACAGTAAAAACAGCCTGAAGACAGCGATGCTGAAGGATGATGAGGAGGATGATGATGAGGAGGATGAGGATGAGGAGGAGGAGGACAGAAACGTCTCAGTCGTTTCTGCAGATCCAGGAATCTGAAGGGTTCCTCTCCGTCCTTCACTGCAGGGTTTGAGGCTGCTGGATGCAAACGTCCGTCCAGCTGACTTCTGCCTCTGATGTGAAGCAGAAACCAGAACTTCCTGCTCTGAACGGACGAAACGGAACCAAGAGGTGAGAAGTGACTGGATGGACGACAATGGTACGTTCCAATCTCATGACGTCCTATGAGGTGGTGGTACGAACCTCGAGGAACCTCTGACCAACCTGAAGATGCAGCCGCTCTGCTGTGCATCCTTCAAGGACTGCAATAAAAAGACGTGGAAAAGGATTCCATTATCAACCCAACACACAATCGTGGAAAAACGTTTCTTTATTCTTTTTCTCAAGCTTCTGCTGCAGAAAAACAATCAGACATTTCTGTTTCTGCGATAAAACATGGAAGCTGCTGAAGTCATGAAACTCATCTGCAGCCTGAATGGATTCAACACTTCATGAAAACAGTCGGGAAAGCCTGTGGATTCAAACTACCAACCTTTCAGGAAGTGTAGCCGACGGAACAGAAGCAGGGGTTAAAGTTCATTTCTGAAGAGTTCAAGTGATGTTTTTTCATTTTCCTGCAAACCCTAAAAACTATAAAAAGACGTAGAAATTCACCGTTTTGAAACAGATCTCCGCTGCAGACTGATATGGGCGATGAAGCAGGAGGCCGTGGAAAAGCGCAGAGGAGGATCTGGAAGGAAAACAGACTCCGGATCAGAACGTTGATGCTTTTGTTACATAAGCAGATTATTCACAGAGACTGGAGGAGGTGGGATCTCCTCTGATTTACTCTCCTTTAGCTAAAGCAGCCGTTTTCCACCCACCTGTCGGCAGGTGAACGGCTTCGGCGCAGACGCTCCGCTCTTGTTCCTGACGGACCGGGACACGCCTCCTCCTCGCTCTCAGCCCGCTCTGCTCCACCACTGGGCCTCGGGATCATCTCCCTGGCTGGCAGAAGGCCATGCTGGCAGAAAAAGCTCCGCTTGGAGGTTTAAGACCGAGCTGTGGAAAAAGACGGAACTCCTCAATGCATCTCCCAAAAAACCTGAACTCCTAATCATGTTTGCATCGCCGAGCATGAAGCTGCTGGTTTGACTGAGCAGCACTGAAGGCAGAGAGCAGCAGACAGACCAGACGTCCACCAGTGTTGGAGCCTGGATGAGGAGAAGCACAGCAAGATCTCTGACACGAGTGGAGGATTTGGATCCAGCCGCTGCAGAACAGAGAAGACGACCGTCAGTCACTGAGGACTGAGGTCAAAGAGGTCTGAGTGACCTGAGAGCAGCATTCAGGTTTACGACGAGTGTGGCGTGAGGACGCCGTCTGACAGCATCACCCGTACGACACAAGTGCGTGAAGATACTCTTACCACGTGCACAGCAATGGTACATTCCACTTTATGACTCAGCCTCACACCTGCACCGACCTTAGGATGCGGCCACTCCTCTCTACGACCCCCTACGACCCCGGGTGCAAGTGAAACTCAACCATTAACCCCCAGAGCTTTAGCTCCGGTCTTTGCAGTCCACCGTAAGTCTTCACCCGTTCATGCAATCATCGTAGCCCCAACGGATTCTGACGAGGAGAAAAGCAGCTTTGTGTCGTTGTGCAACACATTGTTAGCACAACGACACACAGCCGATACGAAAAGTCACATTTCTCCGCGTCATAATCAGCTGATTCACGTAAACGGTCTTAGAGTTAGCTCATGTCAGACAGCGTGGGTTATCCAGATGATCTGAAATCTACAGATAGTTCTGCAGACTCCAACCAGCTTTCTTCAGACCTTCATTTTTATGGTTTATTTCTTCTCTTTGCTTCCGTTTCAATTTATCATGGTGACGGGGTTCGCTCTCCGACTGATCCCTGATGTCCAGGCCTGTTAGCAGACTCGTCCTCCGTGGCGTGGCTGGCGCTTTTTTCTGCATCGTCCTCGTGCGTCTTAAAGATCCCTTGATGGTTGGCTTCCAGCCTGCGCCTCCACTGGGGGGGGGGGGGGGGGTCTGCTCCATAGGAGGTGTTGGTCTGCCAGCAGAGCAGATATAGACTTCCTGCTGCTATACTGTACTTCACAAAATATATTTATGTGCATAAAAACCATCGTTTTTTGTGAGGGAAAGCTAATTCAAGTCCTCACCCTGGAAGTCTGGAAGCGTAAAATGTGCAGCAAACACTGGAGCCTCTAAGCCATAAGCCAAATTACACAAGAGTCAAATCCTGTGATGGAGTCGTGAAAAGCAGCAAAAGTGGGGCAGCAAATGTGAAAAATGACACTAAATGAGCTCTGTGTAGAGGCGCATAATCAATGGTTTTGGAGAGAAATGCTTTAAAGCAAATAAAGGACATTTTTTAAAGTCTTCCAGTCGTGTGTGTTGTTGCACTCGGTCCACTTTCATCATTTGTGAGAACAAATCTGTGACTCTGCTGGAACAGCAGACACGCAGGTCGTTTCTAGTCTCCACTTGGAACAGCTTGTTTTCCCGATGATGATTAGAGGAACCAGCCTAGAGCAGCACAGAAAAGTCTCCCATCAACTCTGTGGTCCAATCATGAAATATGCAGAGGCTTTTTTATGGTCCCTGGATTTGTCCCTTTATGTCAGCTCCAAAGGTTTTTCCACTTTTAATGTCCCACACTGAGCTGGAACAGAAGTGGGGGCTTGTCCGGGATCCAGCGAAGCGGGAGCTAAAATCTTTGGTCCTTAAAAAACCTCCTTAAATTATCTTATTAATGTCAATTTTTCTTTACAAATGTGTTAGAACATTTTACAGATGTAATCCAGATCAGTTCTATTGAACAAATCATTTCACACGAAAAAATAAATAAATAAATGGATCTATTTTACGCACACTGGACATGGAGGGTCTATTTTAGAAATGCTGTCGTATGAAAGCCGCACCGAACCACGCGGCCCATAAAGAGAGACAGAAGTTTGTGAGCTGGTTTTATTAACCGTGTTTACAGTCATTCTAGAACCCGCTAGTGTCAAACAGCGGCCGCACATCGGTAGAGTCAATGTTTGCATGAGGACCTTTGTGGAAACGTCTCTGTAGAATCTGAATGACTCTCTCATGTTTCACTCAGCTCAGTCATTATTTACAGCCTCTTGTTTTGTGATGCCAAACAGCCATAGAAGCCAAGATCGTGGGGGGAGGAGCATCAAGTGATGGGGGGGGGGGGCGTTCCAATGTGTAACTTGAACGCGTCTTTTCTTTCCTCCCTACTGATAAAAGTTCCACAGAGAATGGAAGAACCTTTTCTGCCGCTTATCGCCGCTCTTTCCTGCGTGTCGGGTTTGAAAAGGTTGACTGTGTTTGCTGTCATTCCTCGGTCCTGATTGTCAGCCGTCTCCACACAATGAGCAGCCTTCAGTTTGGCGTCGGGCTGTTATGTCATCTGCAGCGTCGCTCTTTTCTCTCTCTCTCTGCTTTAGAAACAACAATTTGCAGCCTGGCTGCTTAGAAGAAGAAAAAGCCAGTGATTCTCTGCTCTAAATGCAGAGTTCAGAGTCGTCCGGATGGAGACCAGCGGGTCACATGGAGCGGCTGTCCTGCAGCCTGAGACCCAACAGCCACGTCTGCTGGAGGTCATGATGGAAGCATCAGTTTGAGGTGTAGCTAGACTTTTTTTTTCATCTGCAAGGCGCTACATCAGAGGCAGGACAAATGCCTGAGGCTCTGCCCTTCACTTGGCGCCGACCATGCAGTTAAACTGGCTAACCCGTGACTCATGGAAGTGAACTCTGGTGCAGTTCACTTGCAGTGTGAATGCACACTGACCTCCATAGAGTGAAGAATAGACGGGAACCACAGTGAGGAAATGATGGAACGCAGAGTGGAATAAGGACAGAAAAACAGACGAAGGCGGAGCCAAGTGATGACATCATGAAATGCCGAACATCCCATAACCAGACCAATGACATATCTGAGTGTTAATCAGACCCCCTTAAAGATTTACCTCTTTGAAGTAAAAACAGGAAGTTGGGTGACAGAAATAAAACACAGATCAGTCGAACTTCGGTGGTGTTCAATAAATATTACTTTTATGACATGCAAGGAGCTACTACCCCCAAGATGTACTTGACAAATTCCTAGAAAAAAAACATTTAAAAAAAAAAAGTTTTCTGTTCAAAATGGCAGCTTTTCTGTTGGTTCATCTCCATAGCAACCATTTTATTTTTTGGTTTCCTGAGGGAGACGAACAGATCCTCTATACACACGGAAGAAAAAAGTAGATTTTTGGGTTTTCTTGGCAACAGAGGCTTTTTGTTAACCACGCCCACAAATTCTAATATGTTCATGTTGTATCATTTTGTTCAGCTTGAGACAGGGATTCATTATTTCAATGTTTTCCAGCTAAAAATGTGCGAGCGGTGGGAAAGCCTGCCGCCTGTGGCTGACCCACGCTTCAGCAGCTGTTCAAAATCTCACCAACTGTTGTTTTTCTCGCGTAGCTTCTCAAAGACACTTGATGAGTTCAAAGGTGATAGATTACAATCCCTAACTAGGACTTAGTCCCCAAATGTCACACTTTACCACCAAATGGTCCCCAAGCCGCAAGTCCTGTGGCCATCCCATAATAAGATTAGAACTTCAATAGAAAGAATTCAGGGCCATGTCCATCTGGTCTAGTTTCCTGATAGAACAAGAGACCCTCAACATGAACTAGACAGACGCAGGATTTTCTCCTCAGTGCCTCTGAATTCAGTCAGAACTCGTTCTTCTCGTTGAGGTTAACAGACTCCAGAATCTCCGTCAGTTCATGCTCCTCCATCTTGTCAGAAGTCTGTTCAGTCAAAAAAACCCAACGAGATCAGAGATTCTTGCGTTTCTCTCAGAGCTTCACCCGTCTACAAACTTTCTTTTGATTCTCTGCGAAGAACAAACCCATACGACGACCATCGGAAGTGCGCCCTTCCTACCTGCCACTATCAGCAGAGTTGGTCAGAACGTGTTTCTACAGAACCGTTGATGGTTCAAGTCTTCTCTGACTGAAATTCTTTGTTTTACAGGAATTATAAAACGTTCCTGCAATTTACAGACATGAGAATTTATCTCTTATCTCCTTCATTTTATTCTCCATTAACAGCTGAAATTCTCCTCTGAAGTGCATCTTTTCAGACCATTTCCGTGTTATTACTATGAAGGATGTGTTTAGACGTGCTGGTCCTCAGGGGCCCCCACCCTCAAACTTATTTTGTCATTTTTCCATCTGAATTCAAAATGAGCGATATGAAACGGTAGAAATGAGAAAACAAGCAGAAACGTCGAGAACTGCAACCTTATCTTCAGCCTTTACAAGGATGACTCACTGTTTACAAACGGTTTCATTCTCAACAGAGCATGTGTATCTCTGGAAGAAGAAAAAACCCTCAGACTAGCATCGGCAAATGAGGAAAGGAAGGAGGAGACGGCGGACGAAGAGCAGAAACTCAGCCCAGACCGATTTTAATCAAATCTGTTTCATAGGAGAAAAGAATGAAAGATATTCATCATAGGGCCAACTCCAAGTAAAACAATGAGAATAATGAAATCTCATATCCATGCAAAGTATTACAAACTACTACATTTATTTATGCTGTTTCAATATTAAAGAAGGTAAAAAAGCCATGAAGCTCAGTAGGTCATTTACTGGTTGATGATCGTTCCAATATTCACCTCTGGTCACAGAACCAGAACCAGGTCCAGAACCCAAACGCATGAAATGAACTTCCCCCTTAGGGAAGACAGGCTGCTTCCGCCAAGTTGGGGGATGGATGAATGAATGGATGAAAAGATGGATGCTCTGGAGGGATGGATGAAAGGATGAATGGATGGACCAGTCTCTTAATAAGATTTAACAACACAAACCGGGAACCACATTGGAGTATAAGCCAAACTTCTTGAAGAAGTCGGCAGGCCGGAAACAGAGCCTTTGGCGTTCCAGAACCCAGATTCCGGTCAGGTCAGGCTGGATCAGAGGGACCAAGGTTTCCTTCTTCCAGATGTAAAGTGCTGAGTTTGTGAGGATAGATGTGTTTTTGTGTTGTTGTGTGAGGAAAACCGCAGGTCCACCATGATGGATGAGGCGTCCGGACATTTGCTCCAACACCTCCTGCCCTCATTGCCTCCCTCCCCGAGGACAAAGCAGAGACGGGTTCAGGTGGAGACGAGGGGAGGAGGAGGACTGGGCCTTGAAGAAGAGGAGGAGAAACACAGAGATGATGAAGATCTTCAATTATTAAAGGAGGAGAAGAAAGCAGATATGATAAGAATGAAAAATGAAATGAAGCAGAGAAACACAAATACACAACACAACCACACACTATGTCATCGAACCGCACACACACAAACACACACACACTAATACACAACTACTAACACAGACAGTAAAAACACACACACACATGAATTCAGACTGAACACACACACTAACACACAAATACACACACAGACAGTGATAAACACAATATGTCAGACTGTACACACACAGACAAACACACACTAACACACACCTTCAGCAAAGACCCCAAATATTTGTAATCATTTCATTGTGTTGTTAAATTAAACACGTCTTGCCTTGTGTAGCGTTAGGCGTAAGCTCAAGCCCAGCGTTAGCTAGCATTGCCGCCTGAACGCTTCATTCTGAATCAGTGGAAAATGTGTGTTTGTTTCCTAGTTTGAAGTCAGACGTAGACAAAACGTCTGCAGAGCTGCGGAGTCATCGTCTGTGGTTGAGGTGGATCAGGTGGAGTTTGACCAGAACCTCACAGCAGTTTGTGCCTCAATGGCTCCACGTTTAACTTTTCTATAGTACACTAAACGATTCAAAATGTTGCATATTTATACTTTTCCTAAGGTAAACTTTTTCAATCAAACCCAGAATAATGAAATTCTTTGAGTCTGGTCCAACTCCAGTTAATTAAAATGTGTTTTAATATTCTATGCACTTATCAATAAATGCTTACAGAAGTGAAAATGAGCGTTGAGAATGTGGTGGACGCGCCTTCATTCCAGAGCGCTGGAAGAAAAACGGCCTTTTCCAATCAAACCACGTTTTATTTACACGGTCTGCAGTGAAACCTAATCAGTTGCTGTGGGCTGTTATGAGGCAAACTCAGGAGAGGACAGAGAAATACAAATACAGTCATGAAGAAGATAGTCGACTGAAGGCAGAGTCCTTATCGCCACGTCTGCTGCATGGAAACACAATTAACAGAAAAGAAGAATAAAAGAGGAGCAACAGCAGCAGCNTTCATAGAGACTCAAATTTCTAGGACACTGGATTTTGGATAAAACTACAAGTGGAGAAATATAGTGCACAGGGTGGGAATTCAGACGTAGCATTAGAATGTAGACCCCCCCCCCCCCCACCCCCAGCGGCTGTGTTACAGAACCTCAAAGGTTGGTTG
>CM074494.1:5290039-5366624 GCA_037389245.1 Oryzias sinensis | reverse complement strand
TTTATTCATTATTTGTATATTTCAAGCTTGTTATTTCAAATAAATACTTTACAAGAAGTCTGCATATAATGAACGGATCACAACATTTTACAACCGCAAATAGCTGGGGATTATATAGCAGTTTGAGCACGAAGCGCACAAAAACAACTCGATAAAGTTAGCAAAATACTCACAGATTCTGACTTTGGAGCTCATCGACTCACAATAAACTTTTTCAACTGACAGTAAGTATTGCTTGTGTTTTGTCTCAATGCAAACAATATCCTACAAAGGTATTTTAAGAGAAAAAAAATAGATTTTTGTTTCTTTTTAATGAGAAGAGAAAGCAGTTTCAGGGAAAGATTACAAAAAAACCTCAATAAATCCATCACATGTTTTAAGTTGGTGCTAACTGCAGAGGGAGATCTGCATGAGTCTGTTGGTGTTGACCTTGAATTAGAATTCTCCCACATTTCTTGGGTTTGAACATCGGATCGTCTTGACCATGTCTACATGCCAAAATGCATTGAGTTACTGGCTGGATAGAAATGTGTCTGAACGAGCAGTTGGACAGGTGCACTTATTAAGTGGCCAGTGAGAGTATTTTTGGAAATAAAATGTTTACATGTTGAAATGTTTGGGATAAAATTGAAAAACATGACTGATACGACAGCCGAAAGGTAAACTGATACAAAACACTTCGAGCCCCACCTAAGCCAGAAGACCCCACTGGGAGGAATGGAGAGGCAGAACAGTGAGAACATCAACAAAATCAGCCTCCCCCAGCCATACACTGCGTCTAATGGAATTAATCATAGAGATGGCAAGGTCAGCCAAAGTGCAAAAACAAGAACCGGAAGGATCACGAGGAATTAGGCTGCTGATGCCGAAAATGAATGAACCGAGGCGACGACAGTTCTCAAATAAAAGCGTCAAACTTTAGATTGGCCACCTAAGGGCTGACTCAAAAACGGAAAAAAAATGGGGCCCTGGAAAGACCCCATCATAAAGCCCCCCACAAACCAGCCATAGAAACCCTAAACCAATCAGAGAGAAAATAGAAAAATATCTGTGAGGTTGAGAAGACAAACGTACAAACGTACGTACGACAGACGTACAAAACTGACACATTCACAATGGGGCTGATGTGAATTCCCTGAAGGCTAGGGCTGGACTCCCTGGGGAATACAGAGCGGGGTGGCTGTCCACAAACCAGCCAGCTCCAAGGGAGAAACGGTGGAGCAGAACCAGATATCAGAGCGTGCAGTCGTGATGACACGAGGATCGCTGTTCCCGGACCAAGCAAATTAAAATGACAAAAAGGAGCCACAGACGCTGTATAAAGAAACCAATGATAAGTAAATTGTCCACAGAAGAGACAGGTCCAAAGACTGACCAATCCAAAATGCAGCTTAAACTATTAAATGTACACAGCTTTAAAAGAAAAGAAACAAAAACAAAGTCATCAAAACAAAGCCAGCACCGAATGATGGCCCACACAGCAGAAACCGGACCAGGTTTTGAAGAAAACACACTATGTACTTTAAACAATAAGAACTGCAAGTCCCAGAGTCCTAAGGGGTGTAACGCCACCGATGACCGGGTCGAGCAGGAACAGGAAGAGCCATGTTTCTTGAGTCAACAGAAACATGAAAGATGGCAGCACGTCGCCCACCAAGAGATTCCGGTGATCACGTTACTCAAGAAGGCCAATACATCACCCGATGGAATACCACTGGAATACCACTGACAACCAATTCTGCAGGATGCCTCCTCTTCAGATACACGCCGGAGACGCGAAGACCGCGTAGGCCGAAGACGCGCCGGGAGCTGGGACAGCTGTTGACCTAAAAAGGAGGGGCAGACGCGGGGAGACGGACGCCCCCACACCATAAGAAGGGGGATCAACAATCTGAAAGAATGGGGGGGCGGACATCATGATGCTGAAAATGAGAAGGAGAACACCGAGCATGGAGAACCGGCGACAAACGCAGCACTACAGTAAAGGAGGATGAACAGCTTACACACCTGGACTTAAATAGGACACTGAACAAGTGAGTTGATTAACTGAACTGCCCTAGGGGAGTAACCAAAGTAAACGCACTGCCTGAGCTATCTGCCAGAAATGCTCCCAAGGTCGCTAACTTTATAAATGATAATGTTACAACACAAACCTTGAATGCAGGTGGATGTGCTAGACCAAGGGTCAACAACCTGTACCTCTAAAAGAGCCATTTGGATCAGTTTCCCACTGAGAGGAAAGCACAGGGAGCTGCAACACTAGGTCTGTTAGAAAAAATGTTTTTGCCGACATATCGCGATAGTTCATTTGGGAATACTTGTATTGATTCAAATGCTGTCAGGATATTTATTTAATTATTTAATTTAATAATTTTTAGTCTTTATGAGCGGGATGTTTCCTTTGATCTTTTGTCCATTTTCCACAACCTTGATAGACTTTTCTGTCTGTCAAACACCCAGAGTTAAGATAAACGAGATGATGGAAACAAATTCACTTTGATGCAGACTCCTTTCTATTTATTTTTTCTTTAAATCCAGTAAACCCAATAAAGTATAAAAATTTTATGGATAACTATTTTCTATTAGGAAGCAGTTGTTTGTTTGTCTGGAATCATAAGCGGCGAGTCTAAGCCCCGCCCCCCGCCTCTCTACCTGTTTGTTGTTTTCCCCCACATGCAACCCCTCCCCTCCAGCGTGTTCTACACAGACAGCACAACATACAGTCATCATAACAGGAAGGTGACAGGATAGTAGGGGGGCCCTAACGCAAATTAAAATAATGTTAAATGGAAATGGGGGGTTTTAGTTTAGTGGGTTAAAAGTTTATTTTTTGGGGTGGGGGGGGTGGGGGGGGGCTCATGTGTCCCCAACGAGATCGCCACTGACTGTCTTTCCATAAAAACTTTCCATCCCATAACAGACTCCGGTCGGCGTTCACAGCTGCAGCCCCCTTCACGTGCTCACGCTGCTCTGTTCCTCCTGCCTGCTCTGATGGTGTTAAAGGCACCACAACAATCTGAGAACATGATAGCTATTTTACAAAAACAAAGAGAGCCGCAGCACAGGGAAGAGTCGCATTTTGGACCGTTTAGCCCCTTCCGCAATCGTATATCTTTGGTAGCGTTCCTGTGTGCGCGCACAACAGCCCCGCCCCCCTTAGCACACAAATAGCCAGACAGACCTCTCCTCTTCAGCGAGAATAGCGAAATTAATATTATCATTAACTAATGGAAAATTGACTGACTTGGTGAGTTAAATATGGCAGATAACGTTTACATCTTGTGGGACACAAAAAAACCGACTAATCCAGTACAGATAGCAGAACCATTGAAGTCAGATCTTAACGGGACTGCGGTCTTGAAGAATGTGGCCCCAGGGCTAGTTCAATAATGGGGATCAGTGCCCATCCCTAGAAATAACTAGCAAAAGTCTAAGAACGTTTGCTTAAAAGTTGTAAACACAAACAGTTAAACTTCATGTTGAATTCATGGATATGAACACAAAGGAACTCTTTAAAACAAGGAATGTGAAGTGATAAAGTTGTGCATCTGCAGGAAATGAGCTGATGTCGTGTCAGTCAATCTCATCTCACCTTTTTTCTGCTTGAATCTGTGGCTCCTCCAGTAAATCAGCAACGCCACAGAAAACATGGAGATCAAGCCCACCAGAGTCAGACCCACACACAGCAGCAGACCTGCAGACCATGGAGACAAATGTTTTAGTTCCACTCCTGTGAGGTCAGAGAACCATCTCAGTCAGGAAAGTTTTGAGCAATTGAACGCAACCAGACCTTATTGCAATGTTGTTGTTTTTGTAAAAACTTGTGGAGTTTTGTGTTCTAACCATATAATATGTGTTTGTAGGTTTTTGCCAGATCTTTTTGTCCCATATCTGGACATATTAGCACTTTTATTGCTAACATTCAGAGTGTGGTTTAGCCATGTTTCACTGAGCTCAGAGACGCTTTAATGGCAAAACTGTCCTCTAGATGGCAGCATATTAATTTAAAAGCTGCATTTATGTAGCAATGGTATTGCATTGTCACAGCTGTACTCTAATAATGTCACAGATCTGGTTTTTAAATGTATTCAGTTAAAAAAACTTGATCTTTTTTTTGGCTTTTGGGTCATTCTTAAAGCAGCCTTTTCATCTAAGACGATTCAGGGTTCAGTTGACTCGTGGAGAATCAGGGTTTGATTCCCAAGGGATGCGATGAGCTTAATCCAGCGTGTGTCCTTGAGCAAGACTCTATGCTCTACTACCTAATTATGAAGCAAAAAGGGTGCCCAAATATGGTACCTGTGTTGGTCCCCAGCTTTGATAAATTCAGGTTGTGTCAGGAAGAGGATCCGACGTAAAACAAATCTCTGCCAAACCAGCTGTGTGAATCAGTGAAAGGTCATTTGCTGTGGTGACCCCTGAAGGGATGTGCTGAAAGTTGAACCACAACAACTTCCATGCCTCCGTCCTTCCATCAATCCATGCAACCATCCAGAAAGAGCAGACCTCCCCATCACTAACTGTAAAACATCTGGAATCTTTAACGATTTCTCAGTCTTGAAACCTTTTGGTCATAAGTCACGAAAAGGAATGAAAATTAGTTACTACATGGAGTCCTGTGCTTATTTAATGACCTCCTTATTAACCATAATGGACTGGACCATCGTCATGTCAGTTGATCGGACACGTTTACACATTCACCTTCTCTCACTTTTGAGCAGAACACTAAGACACTGGATGTCTTCATCCGGGGAAAGTGACTTATTACTGACCTGGAAAAAAGTTCACTAAAATAACTGAAACTAACAGTCCAGCATTACAGTTTTTGTTTCATAAAAACAATTGTAACATTTTATAATGTGACACTCAGACTGGTCGTCTCAAATTTGGCTGCAAACCACTGCAGGAAGAACTTATGGTCATGGCTTTAAACATGTCAGCCATGACTGTCCTAAAACATGCTGAGCTTTGACAAATTTCCAGCTGCAAATTGTTTCTGCCAAACCAACCTCAAAGTCCACAGGCCTGCTTTAGTGTTGGGATTGAGGACAAGATATGAATTTATTTGTTGATGTCAGCAGCTCTCTTTGTGTTCTGCATGTAGTGTTGGTGCAGCATCGTTTCCTCTGAGCGACCTGCCAACATCTTCATTGGTCCAATTAAAATCCATTTTCCTTGGTGTCCAGAAACACGGCTGTTCTCACTATGGATGTCTATTGTCTTCCACAGAGACTGAGAATTATCACAGCAGCAAAACTATCATGGTAGAAGCTGGAAGAAGCTCAGAAAAAAGCACATTCCACCCAATGTCCTCTGCTTCCAGAATGGATTCACTGTAGTTATTTCAGTGAAAGCTTAGCGAGGATTTGGAAGATAACATGTGATAACAGAAACTAACAATCCAGAATCACAGTTTTTGTTTCACAAAAACAAATTTAACATTTCAGAATCTGTTTTCAAAAAATAATTGATTCAATCACTGATTTCCTTTACTTATAAAAGAAAGGAAAGTTATTCATGATTTTTTGCTTTATTCTTCTTCACTTTGTTAAAAATAAAACATACATTGAAATGTTAAAAATTGTTATTTCAAAAGTGATTATTTTACAAATGCTGACTGCTGGCAATGATAACAATGTTCATAATATTCTTGTACCTGAACTGTCTTGATTTGTGGTTTGATGTAAGGATGATGTAGACTTTAAACCCTTTGTTGTTGTTTTTGTTGTTGTTGTTGTTGTTGTTGTTGTTGTCATGACAGAGGAGATCTGTGTTGTTGGAGAAAGTTCTACAGTCCTGGTTGGAGCTGAAGTTACTGAAGCTGTAAAGAATTCCAAAAGTGAGTCAGCAATTTATTCTTTTTTTACATTAAAGTTATTTTTTATGAACAATACTTTCTGAACTTTTTAAGCAGAGGTAACTAAAAAAACTGTTATAAACATGAAACAAAAGACACAAATTTCACAAAACAATATTTTCATGATTTTGAGGATCAAACTCACCTTCTGTAACGATTATTATGAAGTTGTCTTCTGAATCTGGACTCCATCCTTCGCATAACTTACATCTGTACCAACCTGAGTCTGACTTTGTGAGTTTAGTGATCGTCACATCTAAAATACTTGGTTCAAAATATCGATATTCATATTTAATGCTGTATCTTCCTCTCTGATCTTCATCTCTATATGTGTCTATGAGAATGTTTCCTTCTTCACATGTTTCCTTACAGAGCAGCTTTCTGCTCCCTGAAAATGTAAGATAACATCTAACAGTGATGTCTTCTCCTTCATGTTTTGTGTAGATGTTGGTTTCTGCATCAACAAGAGAGTCTCTGTCCTGCAGAGCTGCTGAAAAGAGGAAGAGTCACAGTTAATGTCTTCCTGTAACACTGAACACTGATGATGATGCATTTGAAGAAATCCATAGAAACTTCTGAAAGATTAAATTATGAATTTAACTGCCATTTAACTTCCCTTATGACAGAATTAGTTGAAATAACATGATGATAACAAATAGTTTGTTAAAAAGAAAATAGAGTTAACTTCCTGTAAAAGACAGAAAAACAAAATATTTTTCTGTTGAGAAAAAATAAAAACTGAATAAAACCAATCATCAAAGCTGCAGTTGTTGATTTAAACCCTGAACATGAAGTTGAATCCCAAAGATGAAGATCATGAAACAGAAACAACTGCAGAAAGACTGAAACAGTTCAGTTTAGTCTGTTCAATAAAGGACTAAACTGCAGCACTAAGAATGAAAATGAGTGAAAGAAATCAATGAACTCACTCAGGAAGAGACAACAGATCAGACTCTGACAGACTCTCATGCTGCCTGATGGAGAATGATGGAGCTTTTCTTCTTTTACTGCTAAAACAGGAACTTCTCTGTTTCCTTAAAGCTGAAGCTCCTCCTCCAATTACATAACTCATATTTCATCATTCTTGCTCTCAGTAGATCATGTCATTCTCATCTTTTACTTTATGACTGACTGATTGTAATTTGATGTGTCCCAGCAGTCTTTGCTATCCATTATTTCCCTGCATGTTCTGTAAATAATCAGATGTAAACTTCTGCATCATCACTGCAGCTTCAATCCTAAAATACTGTGGTTTCAAAAAAGCACTGAGCATTTTAACCACAGGAATCAAAGTCCTCTTTATAAAGGAGATGTTTCCTCATCCCGTTAGTGTTTTCATAGTGTGGACAGAGGGGCGTCAGAAACCCTCAATGACTCTATTCTGTTGTCTGTAGACTGAAGGTTACTGAGAAAACAACAACTGAGAGTTTGTAAGTTTGTTTCACTTCCTTCTATGCAGACGTGCAATGATCTAAACTTTATTTCTAACATTCTGGACTGAAACGTCCAGCAGTAGAAAGAGAAGAAAGACCACAACGGGTTTTTAGGAGTTTCAGTTACACATTTATTGCTCTGAGTCATTTTTATGTTACGTCCCAGGACGTTTTTCTTTTGTGTGGTTTTCTTTTTGTGTCTCTTTGCAAATGTCAGTGTACAGGTGCCGGGCTCCGTTTTGTGTGGTGCTCCAGCACCAGGAGTGGATTGGCTGCCAGAAGTCACAACTGGAATCACACCTGCTGTAAAAGGAACCAGGAAGAAGACCAAAGGAGGCTCATTTAACATTTCCCACCTCTCCCAAAACCAGCTATATGGAGTTTAGAGTTGTAGGAGTGGACTCCCATTTACTTGGAATCGTGTTTTCTCTTGTTTTTGTTATGTTAGGGAGGTAAGTTATTGTTTTTTAGTTTATGTTGTTTTACTAGGTAAGATTTGGGTTATTGTTAGGTAGGTCAATTTCTGTTTGTTATTTTGGCCAGGGTCCACTCTGAAGTAAATACTCTAGCTCTCATGGTTCAATAAAAAAAAGTCTTTTAACCTGCTTTAAGTGTGCTGGCTTTTGAGACTGGAGGGAGATGGAGCTTCATTTTTGTGTTGCATCCTTTTTGGGCCACTAGACTAGACTGGTGGTGGAGGACCCAGAACGCAGGAGAGCAGGCTTGGTGACAGAAAATAAAATAATCAATAACCAAACTGAAACATGACAACGCTTTGGTGAGAAACAAAAAGGTGATACAGCAGAGCAGATGACCTGACAAGGATGAACAGAACCCAAAACACTTAAAAAGGCTGAGGGTAATTAACTGAACTGAAGACAGTGACTGACAAAGAGAACCAAGAACAAAAGCAAACCACTGAATCCTTACAAAGTGCTGTTTTAGAAATGAACCATAGAAATATGTTCCAAATATGTCAATTTCTTAAATTAAATTTTCTTTGAAACATGTAATTTTTCATTGTGAAACATAAGTGAAGAATGTTGTTGAACTATGACATAAAGAAAATGTTTGGATACTGAAGCTTTTATAACACGTTTTGTGAGGAAACTGGATTTTCTAGAAAGGACTGTATTAATAAAATATTAGGTTGGTTCGTTCCCTTTTCAGTTTCCAACACACCGAAATGAATGAATGAGACTCAGAGACAGTTACTTATCTTTTGTGGAGGTTTTACTTCGCACAAACACGAAGGGGACAGACATGAACATGGTACATTCAAAGTCCGAACCTACGAGCTCAGGTATGGGCTTTGGTATAAAAACCCTGCATTTGCATATTCAGAAGATGGTCCGATGGACCTCGTGTGAAAATCACGCCCACAGGTTACTGCTGGAGGGAAGCACCAAGGCTAAAGTGAAGATAAGTCTGAGGCCTGCTCAGCAGAAAACATGCACAGAAAAAGGGAGTATGGGAACAAACTGTTAGAACAATAGTTTGGCTGTGCTTTCTTCAAATGTAATATAATTTTGAGATGACAATACATGCTCAGTGAATTAAGTTTAAACCATTAGTGTAATAAAAGTTAAAGGCAGTTTCTAACTATTCTTCACACGTTTACTGCTGCATCTGCATGGAGGATCAGACATTTGCATTGTTGGGAATATGACTAGATGTGTCTAGACCTTTTTTTAGAGCCATTATCTTTTTGTCTTGACTGTACAAGTCGTAGTGCATTAATTTAAATCTGCACTAATGAGGTAACAGTGTTGTTTTTGTTTTCTAAAGACAAACAAATCACAGGTTCTATTCTTGGTTTGAGTTTTCTACCTTTATAAAGTACATTTTCAACATTTTTATTTATATGGACAAAAAACTTTAAGTTAAGGGATTCTTCTCCAACAGATTTTCCTGTGGTTTCACTTTATTGTTAGTAGACATTAATAAAACATATTGACCTTATCTTTACCTAGCGCCGGCCTTCTCCAAATTCCATCTGTGGCTGAGCCTGGTCGGGCCATGTTTGCACCACTCCTTGTCGACCATCGCCAGTCTTGGGCGTCCTCTTCCTGGGCAGGGGTGGCTGGCCACTGCCTTGTTCTCTCCCGGACCAACCGTGGGCTGGGTGGATGGCTGCCTGGAACGTGGGCCGGGTCCCCTTTAGTGGGCCCTGACTCGTGATTGGGGTTGGAGTGGGGGGTTGCTCAGAACTCCTGGCTGGTGGCATTGGTAGTTTGCGTTACTGAAATGTTTCACATGTGTTGGTCTGAATGCATAAGTATGCGTGTGTGAACATGAAGTGTATTGTGTACATGTTGACATGTATGTGAACATTTTTGGAGCCAGGTATGTTAGTAACATTTGAGTGTGTGTGTGTGTGTGACAGGCCCCGCCCCTTCTAGATTTGTATTACCAGTTTAACCTAACAGTAATGATGATAACCATCTAGCGACTTCTTGCTTTATGCTGCTAATGGTTTAACACCTCCCCCCCATCTATGATAACTCTCAACACCCCCCTCTAACAGCCCTCTCCCTTCTTCCCTCCTTTTACTTTCCGTCCAGTCGAACAACAATTGTTACAACTATAATTAAGATAAATAAACTTTAGCCTAAGTTACAAAAGGGTTTAATACAAATGTACCTCTGGTTTGTCAGAAGATTCATAACTCCACAATTTAAAAGTTAAACCTGTCCAAAACAAGAGGCCTTCAGCTCTCATCTGTTTGCTCAACTGGACAAGTTAAAAAATAAAATAAAATACTCTTACACTTTAGATTGTATTTTCTACCTCTGCAGGTAATAAAAAGCAAGTACCTTTAAAGAAAAACAAAAGCCATTGAATGCAATACAATTGAGAAAATAGTATTGTAATACAAGGATTAATTAAAAAAAACATTAAAATTAATCTGATATGTATTATAGTTTGCAGGTAACTCACTTATAAGAAAAACTGAACAAAGAGAATTGCACTGAAATGTATTTCATTCTAAAGTCTTGAGAAGAAATACAGCAGTGATGAACAGGATGTCAATATTCTGAGGAATTAAGCCAAAGAAGTGTTTCAATGGATCTTAGAGTTGAATCAGGCACAGGACCTAAACAGAGACTTGTGTTCAACGTTTAAAGTTGTAACCCTTGTGCTATCCTATGACCCCACCCTTACACTGACGTGTTCTCCCTACCATGACAAAGGTGGATAAAGGTGGAAAGATTTCATGTAATCCATGGACACCAGTGAAGATCACAAATCATTGAAGAAAAAAGGTTCAGCGCACTGTCTTCTGGGGTCCACATCACCCACCCCCCAATGTTAAAGTGCCTAGGATAACACAAGGGTTAACCTTGACTTTGTCTTGAGATGTTTGACTTTTTTTGAAACAGTGAAAGATCAGTTTGAAGATGTGAGCACCTGCTGCAGGATAAAAAAAGATTGTTTGCTGCTGTCAAGAGTTGCAAGATCAGCAAAGGAAATGTTGCATGATAAAGATGAGAATGATAATCTTTACGTTTGTTGTCTACTTTCAAGCTGGGCTGTATAAAACCACATCCTTTCCACGTATGGCACACTAGAATGCCAAATACGGACGCTCACTTTGATTCTGGTTATGATTTACTTTAAGGGGAAATAACAAGGTGTCACGTTTCTTATCATTCAGTTTATAGTTTCCGTTCTCAAGACTTTAAAATAGAAACTGTTATTTCCTGATGTTTTCAGACTAGCAAGAGTTGTTCATAAAAACTGTCAGAAGTCTTCAGCGTTCCAGCCATCAGCAGATTGATAAACTGCAGAAACAAATTGATGAGAACAGTAATAACACGACAAGACATCAAATAAATAGTAGATGGTGCTGAAACATGGATATTCTCAACTTTTTATTCAAATATGTTCAACAAGTTAATCATCATAATGAGATTTTTAAATATGAGGGGCTGTACAAGACATGTCATCATATGAACCACTTTTATACTGTGCATTCTCACTCAATTACACACAGTACTGTTATGTCTTGCTGCTTCTGCTTTGCTGCATTCCCTGTCATTCTGCTCACCTGGCAGGTGAAGCCAATGATCTTGATCAGCACCTGCCAGGTATTTAAGTCAGAGGAGGCCACAACCAGGAGAGAGGCGAGCAGAGCAGAGCAGAGCAGAGCAGAGCAGAGCAGAGCAGAGCAGAGCAGAGCAGAGCAGGAGGCTGAGGAGCAGTGGGTTTGAGTTGGAGCTGTGCTGGTTGGTCAACGTGGCTGGGTCAGTTGTCTCCCTGAATTATTTTATGTTTGGCCAAGGCTCCAATCCCTTTGTTTTGTCTTTTGTTGGGACCAGCACAGTAATTATCTATTTTCTTTTGTTTCACAGGATACAGGTTACTTCTTCCTCCTAATAAACTGTTCCTTAACTTATTTGGTCCATTGTCCATATGTTTTGGCCCCTTTTTGATTTACCCCTAGACTGGGACAGGTATGCCTGTCGGGGGCCGTAACAAGTACATTCCATTACATTACATTAAGATATTCTCACATTCATAATTTATATGTACATATAAAAATAATATATGTATGTCAAAAATGTATGTAGTATGTGAAATAACTATGTTTTTTTTTGAAAGAAGTATATATGTGTGTGTGAAAGAAATGTATATGTATGTCTGCAACAATTGCAGCTCCACTTACAACCTTAACAAAGAAGGACCAAAAGAACTCAGTTCAGTGGACAGAGGAGTGTGATTTAGCCTTCACTACATTGAAAACCTGTCCGTGTTCATCACCAGTACTGCAATTTCCCAACTTCAATCAAACTTTTCTCATGCAGGTTTAGCTTCTGCAGTCAGCCTGAGAGCAGTGCTAGTCCAGGGAGAGCCAGGAGATGAGCACCCAATATTGTTCCTTAGCCGTACATCCATGGCTGTGATGATAATCAACCATCATAGAGGCTGTTTCTTGATGATAAAACAACATTTTCTTTTCTTATTTTTGCAGTCCGGCTCATTAGTTCTCATAGGAGTAAGTGGGATAAATCATGATACAGACCATCAAATGTATTTGTTAACAACAACGACAATGTCTTTGTTTTCAGAATCGTTCTATGTATTTTATGAAAACTGAGCATTTTTCCCTTTTATTCAGCAAAAACCTGCTCTGCTGACAGCAAACAGCTGCGCACCTCAAATAGCAGCAGTAGAAGGTTAAAGCAGATGTTTAGTTAGAAGGTGCTAGACACAAATGCATCACACATGAAGCTGGAGTGGACCGTGTGGTTTTAGCTTCTGTATTCGTCTAAAAACTGTCACTACAGAGTTGTTTTTCAGCAGTTAAGCCATCTGTATTTCAACTTGTTTAAAAACATTTTTTTCATTTTTATTTATCTGTTTCAGCTAGCCTTTCACACAGAGGTATTGCGTGGGGCGCGGTGGAGTTTAGAAACAAAGGATTTGTATGTTTGTGTCAGTGTGGGGGGGCTCAAAAATATTCTAATCTTCAGAAAGGGGGGCCCTGCAGAAAAAGTTTGGGAACCACTGCTTTAGTCATTAGTGATGTGTGCGCTGGCACCTCACTGACTGCAAAGCTGCGTGCACGAGGTGTGCACATGATACACAAGTGACAGATGCCTGTAGGATGCTCATAAAAACTACACTCTGAATGTCTAATATCCACATTTCTAACAGGCTGAAAAACGGGAAGTATGAGGAGTGCACACATTTCACGTGAACAGCACTTAGGGAGCACTGAGTTCAGGGGGTAAAAAAAGAATAATCAGTCTGAGTCTGGCCTACTTACCCCTAACCTACCTTTATGTGTTGATCAAAATTTCACCATAACCCCGCAGCACATGCATGAACTTTTTTGCTGTATGGGCCTACCACCAGGCCAACCTTTTCTAACATTAGTATCTAGTAGGAACGGTCAGTGACGGAGCACCATTCCGTTATTGTTAACAAACATCATCTCACGCTTGATTCACTTTTTTGGCTGACAATTTTGCTTAATTTGTCTAATGTAAGTAAGTTGTGCAAAGGTAAAGAGTGGGCAGAGTGTTCCATAGGGTTGGAGCAGCAATGGAGAAGGCTCTGTCTCCCCAATTTCGACGCTTGGTCCGACAGGGAAGAGACAGAAGGTTAGCATCGGACGAGCGCAGAGTGCGGGAAGGGGTGTGACGCTGGAGCAGATCGGTGAGGTATGTTGGATACATAAAATGTATCTCAAAATATTTACAATAATTGAAGAATAAAGTTGTATATTTTATATACAGCAATTTTAACTACTTTTACTTTAACAGAAACATATACGCGTTCCTTTGAAGATAAAATAACTTTGTCAAACAAAATCCTCCACCTGCAATAGATTAGCTTGATATAAAACTGCTACAAAACCCAAATCAAACATGTTTCTGTCTTTGTGATTTTGGTGTAAAATCATCCTTTTTCTCCTTTTAGTATCAAATATAAACACAACAACATTTGTGTAGAGTCACCAGATTGTTCCCTGCCCATTTAACAGTCCTTGTTGAGTGCCTGTATTGCTACCGCCAATTTCTTACAATGAGAAATGGGAGTGGGACCACAGCATGGGAGCAGAGGGAGGTGGCTTAAAAAACTACATTTCATGATTATCTAAAGCCATTCCAGAATCCAGTGACATGCGGTGAGGTTGATGACTGTTGAGGCTCTGACTCCTCTGGAGTCAGATTTACAATGAAAGAACTTCATATTTCACCATTCATCCAACGGCAGCTAAGAGCTTATAAAATACACACAAGAACATATTTGTCCTACAGAGAATATTGTAGCGACCCGGGGGTTAGCCGCACCTTTTGCCCCTAAGGCTCATGGGAAGTGGGGAGTTTTGGGGTAAAACTTGAGTGAGGGTGTTGTGAATTGAAGTGACTTCCATGCTGTTTGGGCTGTTTGTGTGCTTGAATGTATGGCCTTGATGCTAAAAGGACACATTGGTTCTCCTTACTTATTCCCCCCTAAATACTGTCTGGGGTCGTGCGCTGTATGGATCACATACAGTTCTTCAATGAAGCCTCATCATGAGCAGTTTGGCTTTTGCTACCCTGCTGAGATGATATTCCGGATGGGTTGTTACAACATTAGTTTATAGATGGATTGAATGCTCTTCTTGTTTATTAATTACTGTAAATAAATTGAAGTATATAGATGTGTTCAGCACATATTTGACCCTCAGTAACTTTTTCTGGTATTTTTCCAACTTCAAATTCTGGTGCTTTAATCAGTTTTATCAAATGTTGTCTGTGAAATTGATCATAGAAATAAAATACATGATTTTTTCCACTCACTTACATGTTATTTTTAAAAAACAAACATTGAAAATGTGTTTGGCTTTACTTTTTGAGTCCATTTGTCAATCCTTCTCCACAAAAAGCTCTATGATCTGTTGGAAAAGTCTTGCTTATTTTCCTTTACTTTATTTGAGTTTCTCCCTCTCAATATAGACGTCTCCTCTTTCTGTTCAGTTTCTACGGCACCAGTGTAGCTACAAAGCAGCTGTCAGCTCACGTCTGCCCCCTGCTGGTGAGGCATGCCTCACCTGTAGCCGTTTCTGCAGGCCTATTGCAGTGCTTCCAGGTCACGTCTCTGTCACATTGAGTCCTACCATCAGACATGAGGCACAGCACTTCAGAGCCTCACCCGGAGATTCAGCTCCGTCTTATCTCAAATTCGGTGATTTTAACCTCAGAAACGGTGGAAAATGTGTTTAGTAAACTGAAAATATATATTTAACACAGATCAGTGGAGAATAATATATAATTAGTGTACCTTTTTCTATTTTATCACGATTATGACAGGTGAGGCTCTGCCTCACTTCCCTCACCTGGCCGCACTTCACTGCCAGAATCTCCTACATGGGCGTGGTCATTGGTGCTAAATTGAGTAGCCCCTGGTTTGAGACAGTATTTTGAGTATTTTACTTTGGCATATTCAGAAGATATTTCCACAGTTAATAATAATAATGGATTGGATTTATCTGCGCATTTCCAGACGCTCAAAGCGCTTACATTGTGTCCATTATTCATTCACTCCTCATTCATACTTGGTGAGGGTATCCACTGATGTAGCCACAGTTGCCCTGGGGTAGCTGTGGCTACATCAGTGGAGCAACACTGGAGGCAGGGAAGCGTCTTGCCCAAGGACACAACGACAGATGACTGGGGGGAGCGGGGATCGAGCTGCCAACCCTTTGATCAATGGACGACCTGCGCAGCCGCCCTAGTTTGCTTTCTGTCCTCCTCCCTGATTTCCTCGTCCTCCTGGTTGTCCTACAGAGGAGTTAGTATTGTATTGATCAGCTGCTTTCATCAACATACTGAATGAATGACACACAGATTCAGACTCACCTGTGTGATGGAGAAATGCTGAGTTTCTACTGGAGGTCCTGAAAAAAATGACAAAGAACATTTTACAGAAATGGGAGAAATAAAAGTGAAGAAAAGACAAGAAAAAAAACTATTGGACATGTCATGTTTTTTTCATCATATGACACTTCTTTTTAAGTCAAAAACTATAAATAATGATGAATTTATAATTGTGTTATGGTAAATGGCGTATACTTATATAGCGCTTTCTACCTTCTTACGAAGGCCCAAAGCGCTTTACAGTCACAGTCCCATTCACCCATGCACACACACATTCACACACTGATGGCGGCTCCGCTGCCGAACACTGGCGCCAACCTCCCACCAGAGGCAAGGTGGGGTTCAGTGTCTTGCCCAAGGACACTTCGACACATGGGCGTGCAAGGCGGGAATCGAACCTGCAATCTTATGATCATGGGTTGACCGCCCTACCGCTGCACCACGGCCGCCCACATTATGATTAATGTGAAGCTTTTTACCCTGAAACATCATTCTAATTACACTTCTAAAGGTGTTTTTTCATCAACAACAGACTCTGACACAGAGGCTGTTTCATCATCAGTTGATCAAGAATGAAATGCTGTAGTATCGCGAGACCCAGCAAGACAAGTGTGGTGAGTCGACTTGGCGGCGCGTAGGCATTTGAACAAACATTTTCAATCTTGTTGAATTATTCCGCCATATTAAAATAATCCCAGCAAACTATTATAACCTGTTAAGAGTATTAAGCTTCTGTCAGCCTGGAGGACCTGGAGAAATTCATTGACGAGTGCTACAATACCTGCGTCATGGTGAAACCCAACACCGCCACCACCACCCCCTCCTCCAAGCGTGCACGCCCCGGAGACTCTCCCGGGGCTGCCTCCTCTCCGGGCAGCGGCGTGAGCGATATCCTGGATTCGATTGATAAAAAGCTCTCCAGCTTTGATTGCCGCCTCAATTTGCTGGAGATCCTCCATAGAGAATTTCAAGGTCTGCGTGAGTCTCTGGAGTTCAGCCAGCAGCAGGTGCGGGAGCTCGCAGCGGAGAACCAGGCCCTCAGAGAGGCCGTGAAGATCCTGGGCAATGACACCGCCCGTCTCTCCGAGGAGAACCGATCAATCAAGGAAACCCTCCTGGATCTTCAGTCGAGGAGCATGAGGGAAAACCTGGTGTTCTCGGGTATTCCAGAGGAGGCAGGAGAACACCCCGAGGCCACTGTGAAGTCCTTCATGGAGGTCCACCTGAAGCTCCCCAAGGAGGAGGTGCAGAAGATCTCCTTTCACAGGGTCCACCGCCTCAGAGGAAGAAGGTCCGACCACCAGCGCCCGCGTCCTATTGTGGCTAAATTCGAACATTTTAAACAGAAGGAGCTGGTGAAGGGCCAAAGCCGGGAGCTGAAAGGAAAGTATTTTTTTCTTCTTCACCTCAGTCCCACTCATGTTTCTGTTGTTGTTTTGTTGTTGTTTTCGTTTTCCCTTCTATCTCTTTTTTTCTTTCCTTTCCTCCCCCCCTCCCCCCTCCTCATATGTAAATCACCTGGAAGCAACTCATCCTCGGTAAGTATTTATTTATGCATGGAACGGGCGCGCGCGCACACATGGGCGTGCACATGCGATCCCGCACACACACGCCGACATACTGCAAACACCTCACACAGGCTCTCATAGGACGCACGCGACACGCAGCTCACATAGCCAGAAAACGTTCACGCGCACACATGCACAGCGCTTCTCAATGCGGGCACGCGCACACGGACTGGCACACACGCATTACTTAGCTTTACACCTTTTCAGTCAGAGCAGTTATGAACAGTCTTAACATCGTTAGCTGGAATGTGCGTGGACTTGGCTCTGGGCCAAAGAGATTGAAAGTGTTAAATCACCTGTGTGGTCTAAAATCAGATATAGCCTTACTGCAGGAGACCCATTTATCAGATTCTTTGAATCACCTCGTGTGCTGCTTACAATTTCCAGTTATATATTCTGCCAGTTACAACTCCAAACAACGAGGAGTTGCTGTTTTAATTAATAAAAATCTTAATTTTACTCATAAGGACACAGTTACTGACCCAGAAGGCAGATTTGTAATCATTAATATATCCATTCAGAATAAGGACTTTTGTATAGTGAGTGTTTACGGCCCTAATGTTGACGACTCTTCCTTCTTTCACAGATTCTTCACCTCACTCTCAGTTCACTCTGACTCCACAATCATTATAGGAGGAGACGTCAACCTTGTTTTGGACCCTGAACTTGACAGACTCAGCACAGCAGCAAACCAGCGTACATGGCGGTCTGCAAGTATTCTAAAGCAGTACATGAATGATCTGGGTCTCTGCGACGCATGGCGCTCATGTCATCCAAGCACTAAAGGGTTCACCTTTTTCTCTCCAGTTCACCACTCACACTCCCATTTAGACTATTTACTAATCAGTAACTCTCTTTTAATAAATATTCAAAGTTCCAATATCCATCCAATTATTATCAGTGATCATGCACCAGTCTCTGTAAATATTTCTAGGGAAATATCCATACCCTCAGGTACAACCTGGAGGTTTAATACGTCTTTGTTAAAAGACCAGGAATTTATTGAATTCTTTAAAAAAGAGTGGGCAACCTTCTTAGACTTCAACAATACTCCAGACATCTCACCGTGCATTCTGTGGGAAACAGCAAAAGCAGTCATGAGAGGGAAAATCATTTCTTATTCAACGCACAAAAAACGAAAAGAGAAAGCAGATTTATTAGAATTAGAAAATAAAATTAAAACCCTGGAGACTGCTTCTGCTGCTTCTGCACAGGAACACATTCTGGGAGATCTGAAAAATTTAAAGCTGCAGTTAAATGACATCATTAATAAACAAACACAATTCCAAATACAAAGGCTCTCTAATAAATCTGGCAAATTTCTGGCTAATCAGCTTAAAGTTAATAGAGAAAAATCAACAATCACCTCTATTATCGACCAAACAGGAAATGTCACTCATGACCCGGTCAAAATTAATAACGCATTTGAAAACTTTTATAAAAACTTGTCAAAGCGCACCCGATTACAAGCCTCACCCGCTCATTTTCATGTGTGTAAGGAGTTTTAGACATACACAAGCCGCATCGGAATAATAGCTGCATTTATTGGGCAACATGGTAATCCTGATATATTACGTTCTGACTACCAAGGTAAATGTGCTTCATTAGCACACTTTGGAAGGAGTCAGCTTTGCCTCAGGCTAGTGTATTTCCGTCCACCCACATCTGCCAATCAGCATGGACGTCTATTCTGTTCACAAGTTCCTCAGTTATGGTTTTTTTTATTTATTTATTTTTTAAGTTTTTTTTACTTATTGACAATCTAGGTATTATACATAAAATTACAAACAGTAACCATATAATCAACATTACATCCCTCAGTTATGATGAGGAAATTTACATCCGCGATCCCCCATTTCCCATGAGTCTTAGAGGCTAAAGGCGGGGCCAACGCCCGGCTCGCCACACTGTTGTACGTGTTTAAATGAGCAAGTAGCAGCAGTGCATGGAGGGCTGTACGGAAACAGCTCTCCTTCCGCTTGTGTCGCGGCAGCATTATGGGAGTAACAGGGCTGTTTAAAAAAACACAGGAGTAAAATAAAGCAGCGGCGACTGAAAAGCGCACGCCTCAGCGCGATACCAGCGCCTCAGCGGCGCGTGCGTCTGAAGTTTCCTTCCATAACAACCACTTGTTTTCCTTCCATAACAACCACTTGCCCCGCGCGCTCCCCTTCCTATCTTCTCACCTCTGGCCAAGGCAGCTCCAGGGAGGAGCAAACCAGTGGCGGTTCTACACTAACTTACTCCCTGGGCGAGTAACCCCACCAGCACCCCCCCCCCCCCCCCCCCACACACACACATACAAAATTTGACAACATCCTGTTGTGTTCCCTATCTTCTATTTAGCCTTTTTACTCAAAAAATGCATGAATTTTCTAGACTCGTAATACAGGGGGGTCAAACTCAGTCACACAGGGGCCTGAATTAAAAACATGCTTAAGGTTTTGGGCCGAAGAAGATAAACATTTACTGAATACACTAAAGCTAAACTTTTAAACCTTTTAAACTGAACTTTTTGAACATAAATATGAATAAATACAGGAACATTAATCCAGAATAACTAGGTTAAGGTTTAAGGTTTAAGTTAAACCTTAAATAACTTGTAATATTTTGCTCTCCATAGAAATATATTCTGTCAAAATTATACAAATATGAACATGCTGCAGGACAAAACAAAGAAAGCCTGGAAATATTAATAAGAAATTACAAATCAAATAATTCCATTTTTTTTTGCTCTTTCATCACTTTTTAGAGCATTTTCTTTTTAGAGCTGGACTCCTGCTTCATTTTTAGCAATAACTTCTTAATGTGTGACGTCCTGTGTGTGTCTTTGTGAAACATATCAGAGGGATTAGATCTAAAAAATAAAACTTATTGTGATTATAATGTTTAGGTATTATAAAAAATTAAAGACTAAATCTTAGAACTCATCAGTGGGATTACTCCAAAAATATTTGGCATTTCCCTAAATTTGTGCAACACCAACAGTAGAAATCCTCCAAAAAAACTCAACCTAAAAAAATGGTCTGCGCTCATCCCCCCTCCCCCCCCTGACACACGCGGCTCCGTCTCTATGACGGGAGGCGCAGCTGCGGCTCAGAGTTGATTGTCAGATAGAAAAAGACTCCCAATCACCTGTAGGGATGGGTATCGTTAAGGTTTTAACGATACTACTACTCTTATCGATACTTCTTATCGATCCGGTACTCTTATCGATACTTTTTGAGGACGTAAAAAAAAAAATAACAAATTAAGATCATAAAGTGTTTTATTTCCTCACTATGCAACAACATTGTTTTTTTTTTAACAAAACATTTTACTTTATACATGAGAACAGGATATTTATTTAATTATTTAATCTAATTGTTTTAATTATTTATGAGTGTGATGTTTCATTTGATCTTTTGTCCATTTTCCACAACCTTGAATAGACTTTTCTGTCTGTCAAACACCAGAGTTAAGTTAAGTTAAGTTAAATGATGGAAACAAATTCACTTTGATGCAGACTCCTTTCTATTTTGCCAACTCCATTTATTTTTCTTTAAATCCAGTAAACCCAATAAATGATATTAATTTTACGGATGACAACTATCATTAGTTATTAATTATTATTAAGTATTAGGAAGCAGCTGAGAGTTTGTCGCGGGTCTGGAATCATAAGCGGTGAGTCTAAGCCCCGCCTCTCTACCTGTTTGTTGTATGCTCCGCCAGCAACGCCCCCCCCACCCCCCCTCCCGCTGCCCCAGCCTGTTCTGCACAAACAGCGCAACATACGGGTCATCGTAGTAGCAAGGTGACAGCATGGTAGGCAAACTTAATAATTTTTACGCAGAAACGTTAGTTCTTAGTCTGGGGCGCTCACGTGTCCCCTACAAGATCGCCACTGACTGTGTGTGCGCTGCCTTGTATTGTGTGTGTGCGCGCGCGGCCAGTGCTGTCTGAACAACAGCCCCGCCCCCCCGTGCACACAAATAGACAGACAGAGCTCTCCGCTTCAAGGAGAATACCGAAATTAATATCATCATTAATTAACGGAAAATTGACTGACTTGGTGAGATAAATATGGCAGATAACGCTTATATTTTGTGGGACACACAAAAAACAAAAAAAAGAAAAAGTAACTTCTCCAGTACCGATAGCAGAACCGTTCAGGTCAGATCTTAACGATACTGCGGTCTTGAAGAATGCGGCCCCGGGGCTGGTTCAATACCGGGGCACGGTACCCATCCCTAATCACATGTTAGTGTGATTCAGCCAGCCACCGGCGAGTTGCGCTCCCCTCTCGAGTTCTTTTACTAATGTTCCAAAGACTACCGCAAAGAGGTGTGGCCGCGAGCGTCTTGCAGCAGAGGGCGGTGGTCACGTGCGCATCGGGTCTGCTGTGTCGGAGCAAAGAATTGTGGGAAATAATCCCCATTGCCTGCTTTTGTCGAAATTGGGTTGAGCACAGACGTTTGTTCTGCCTAAATCCTTTTCATGTGCCTGTTTTACGTTGTTTCACTCTGAATTATTCCTTTTGTTTGGTTTTTTTTTTTTTTTGCACCATAAGTGTGAAGAGGAAATACGAGGAAGACATTAGTAACAGTCTGATGTGTCAACATAAAAGCATTAAGTGTCGGCTGCTGAAGCAATTTCAAATTAAAAGCTTCAAGATACCCCTTTGAATATAGTATGTAGCACATTACGCATCGGGCACGGCAAATGCCGCCCCCTATGAAGTGCCGCCCTGGGCGACCGCCCACATCGCCCATATCAAAAACCGCCACTGGAGCAAACCGTGTCTGTGCAGAGCAATCGGACTTAATACTGTACGTTTTGTGGATGAGGGGCGGATGCGTTGTTACGTGTGGGAGCCTTCAGAGTGTCATCGGCCCCGCAGCTCTATGTGATCAAGCAGCAGCCAGGAGAACATGTCTCCAGCTCACACGGAGGCTGTGAGCTTTTCAATGCAAAATTCCGGTCAGTCCTTAGAAACAGTTAAAACGACCACGTGGATTTGTGTTTCCAGTCGTGTCCCGACAAAATACAGGCTGATGTTATTCCCACATATTTACGTGCAGCCAGCCGAGTCACTATGACTCAGAGGTAAATTCACTTCTGAGCATGCGCTGTTCTCTCCGTCACGCAGCTGACCAGCTTTTCCAAACCCGTTGATGATGGTGGATTTTTTCACGCTGCTTTTAACAATTGCTTTTAACTTGAAAGCTTCATTATATTGTAGCGGCGATCACGTGCACGTTGGGTCTAATGGCACCAAAGGATCCTGGGATGCGGCCCAGGATCGCGTGTTTCGTTTTGTTGAACCATGACTGAAGTGTCTAAGACCTGAAGTGAGGTCCATGCTGTTTAAAAAAACTAATCACTCGTGTTTGGTTTTATTTAAAGAATCCAAGTCCAAAAGTACGTACATGGCGACCGCCAATTAAATCCATAAATTAGCCGCTTCACTGAATAAGCCGCAGGGCTGTGTGCGCAGGAAAAAAGTAGCGGCTTGTAGTCCGGAAATTACGGTACACATCACAGATTAATCCTTTAGAGCGAAGTATTGACTCATATCTTAATAATGTAAACCTACCCAAGTTAAATGAGGATCAAAATACAAACTTAGACTCTCCGCTCTCGTTGTCTGAACTTCATAAAGCTCTTTTACTTATGGCTAATGGTAAAGCACCAGTGCCTGATGGCTTGTGTGACTGAGTTTTATAAAGAATTCTGGGAACAGCTGGCACCAACATTTTATAAAACGGTCACATCTATCAATGAAAGTCAATCATTACCACCTAACATGAACTCATAACATAATTCTTCTTCTAAAACCAGACAAAGATCCCACTAGTCCCTCAAGCTATCGCCCTATTTCTTTAATCAATGCAGATGCTGCTGCGGCGGGGGTCTGGGTGTGGGGGTGGCTGGGCGCTCCCCCTCCTTCTTTTCACATTCCACCATCCATTTTAGAAGAACATAAACACTCACCTGAGCACAGGTGTTAGCTCACCTTTGCACTAATAGTTTGCATGATTGAATGAATGAAAGATTTCACACTAGTTGGTTTTAAGGCATAATTATGCGTGTGAACACTATCTGTTTTGTGTACATGTCGACAGGTGGACATTTTTGCAACTAGCAGGTGTGTTTGACACTTGGGTGTGTGTGTGGACAGGCTCCGCCCTTTTTGTACTGCATTTGAGCCTTACCATGGTGATTAACAACCAGTAAACTTGTTGCTTTATGCTGCTTCATGGTCTTATCCCCCTTCCCCTCCTATTATCACCCCCTACCCCCCCTCTCTCTAACGTCCCTCTCTCTTCTTCCCCTCTTTCCTTTTCCGTCCGGTCCAACACCAAAGATCTTCAAACATGTTTGAAATTAATAAAGTTTGGCCTCAATTACAAAAGGGGTTTATTCAGACATACCTTTGGTTTGTCTGAAGATTAATAACCCCTCTTGTTAAAGTAAAATATGTCCAACACAAGAGGCCCTCAGCTCTCATCTGTCTGCCCAGCTGTTGGACAGGACAAGTAAAAAAAAAAAAGAATGAAAAAAAATTCTCTGAAAGACAAAATAAGAAAGAAGTGCTGTTTTTTCAGACAAAATATAAAAGACACAAATGAGAAAAGTTTAGACAATTCTGCTGTTGTCACATATAATTCCTTTATCTGTCTTAGAGAAAGGTCTTTTTTTTTGCAATATTTTATTTTCATTTTCAAGTGTACAAAATCAAACAGGCAAAACAAACAGTTTAGGTGCTCTTTAGACTATTACAAAACAGAATGTAAAGATATAAGTAAATAAACAATTGCAAGTTACATTCTATTCAATATTTATTCACAGGCCGTCCAAACAGAACATAAATAGAAGAAAGAAAAATGCAGTCTCAATACAGAGCTAAATAACTTTAACTTTCTGTAAGTGATTTAGAAATGGTGTCCAGAGTTTATTGTGAACATTAACTGAGGCAGTCCTGACATGGCGAATTTTTTCCATCTGGATGAGAGATAGCATGTCAGTTAGCCACACTTTAAAGTACGGAGAAGCCGTAGATTTCCACTCTCGCAAAATTTGTCTTTATGCAGTCATTAACCCAAGTTCTAGTGGTTGTTGCATTACAGTTGGGATAGCTCTAGTACGTACGCAGCCAAAAATGGCAAGCTCTGCATCGGGTGTAATAAAGCAACCATAGGCTTTGGCATACCAGTCAAATATTCTGTTCCAGAAGCCAGCCAATGAGAGACAAGACCAACAAGCATGAGCCAACCTGCCTTCAGATATTTTACATTTATCACAAATGGGAGTAATTGAAGGATATATTTTGTACAACCGTACTTTGGAGTAGTGGAGCCGATGGATGATTTTAAATTGTATGAGTTGGTGTCTGCTTTTAACTGAGCACTGGTGAATCTTGGATAAACATTTTTCCCACATAGATTCCGATATTTCTAGGCCCAACTCCTCACTCCAAGCATCTTTCATTTTTGTTGATGTCACCCTGGTGCTGCCATCAAATAATGCACTATTCTAGAAACCAAATGTCTGGAGCCAGTGGGACTTTTGAAAATGTCATAAAGATAATGTTCAGCTGGAAGATCTTGAAATAATTTAATTTTGGACTGCAATTAATATCTAATTTGTAAGTACCTATAGAAGTGTGAATTGGTAATGTTAAAGTTTTGTTTGCAAGCCCAGTAATAATGTTTGAATTCCGGTAGGCCAAGACCTCCTTCCAACTTGGATTTTTGCAAATGCGACTTTGAGATTCGAGCATTTTTATTATTCCAGATATAAGAAGTGATTATTGAGTCCAACTCTTTAAAGAAGGAGGCTGTGAGGTAGGGAGATTGAGAAAGGTCTTTTTTGATCTGGAATGCAGGTTTTCCTCACCTTTTTCTACCGTATACCTTTCCTCTGTCTGCATTATTGCCTTCATTATTAAAATATTAATCATTAATGCAATTAAAAACCTTTATCTTTTTCGATTTTTGCAGCTATTTTGGTGTTTTTGAGTTTGTCCAGCTCAGTCCTGCTTTTCTATAAACAGGCATTTTATTACTACTTTGTCAAGTTTAATATTTAACTGTCTAATGTGTCATATTCTCTGTGCTGTCATGGTTTGAGTTTGTTTTGTCTTGGTTTTTGCTTTAGTTCTTGTTCTGTCTTGTTTGGTTCTGTTTCCTGTTTTATTTTGAAAGGGTTCCGGTCTTGTCATGTCTTGAGTTGTACTTCCTTTGGTCCCCATCTGCCCTGATTGTGTTCACCTGTGTCTTGTCTGCTCTGTCTGTTTATATAAGTCTTGTCTCTGCCCTCATCTTGTGCTGGTTCATTAATTTCTGGTCGTGTGTTTTACGTCATTCCTGTCTAGTGTCCTCGTTTCACCCCTACCGGTCCCTGCTCCCAATGGCATGCCTGACCCGCCGGCCGACTGCTGGCCCGACCCGCCGGCCGACTGCTGGCCCGACCCGCCGGCCGACTGCTGGCCCGACCCGCCTGCTGAATCCACGCCAGTTCGTCTCACAGGCCCCCTCCTCCTTGGTTGACTGTTGGAACCTTGGAGCGTTTCCTTGAGGGGGGGGGTACTGTCATGGATGCACCACATCCGGTGCCAGTGGTGGTCCCGGATACACCCCGACCCGTCCCTGCTCCGTCCCTGCTGACTCCACGCCTGACTGGCCTGCTGACTCCACGCCGGACTGGCCAGCTGACTCCACACCTGACCGGCCAGCTGAATCCACGCCTGACTCCACGGCCATCCTCCGGACCTGCCTCGTCGGACCGGTTTTGGTCTTGGTTTTTGCTTTAGTTCTTGTTCTGTCCTGTTTTGTTCTGTTTCCTGTTTTATTTTGAAAGGGGTCCTGTCTTGTCATGTCTTGAGTTGTACTTCCTTTGGTCCCCATCTGCCCTGATCGTGTTCACCTGTTTCTTGTGTGCCCTGTCTGTATATAAGTCTTGTCTTTGCCTTCCTCTTGTGCTGGTCCATTAACTTCTGGTCGTGTGTTTTACGTCATTCCTGTCTAGCGTCCTCGTTTCATGTCCCTCGCCACGCCACAGTGAGTTTTTGTTTAGTTTTTGTCATCCTGCTCTGCAGCGCCTTTTGTTTGTTGGTCATTAAACCCTCTAGTACTGGAACCGTTTTGCCTCCCGTATCTGCGTCTGGGTCCTACCGGCTCTCGAGCCCCCCGTACATGACATGTGCATGAGAGTTAATGTGTCACGGTGCCTCCGTCAGCTGCATCCCCTCCCTACTCCCTGTTTGGAACCAGCTGCACCTCTTCACCTCATCACCGGCAGACCTTCTTAAGGAGTTCCATCCCAGCATTCTACGCCAGTCTGTTACACTCTGTCCGGTGCCTATGCCTGCTCTCAAGTTAAGTCTAGTTTTTTGCCAAGTTAAGCCACACACTTACCTTGCCTTGTTCCACGCCTTCAGGTCTGTCCCTCCACGGGTGCCGCTGGTTCCTTCTCGTCTCATGCTGCTCAAGCCACGCAGTCCTCCTCGCTGCGCTCGGGATCGCTCGCCACTGCGCGTCCTCGCGCTCACTGATTTCCCAGCGCAGATCCTCAGGCCCTCTTCAGGATTCTCCACTGGAGTTTTCATGCCAGACTCTCTTGCTTCCAAGCTCTACGCTTATCCCTGTGCCAAGTAACGGTGATTAAATTTACAACCAAGTTCCTGAGTCTGAGTTTATTTCCGGGTTTCAGCAACTGGGTCTGTTACGTCATCGAAACCATGACAGAACGGACTGGCCAACACCCAGACCCAGCTGACCCGGAAGGACTCCGCTTAGCAGTCATGCAGCGAGGGATTACCCCGAGACGCCAAGCTGAATCACTGAACCAGATGGCCACTGCCCAGCAGGATCTTTTCCGTCGGCTGGATGGAATATCTCAAGCCCTAATGGAACTTACCGGTCAGCAATCTTCCATCGCCACAGCCAGCACCTCCTTCTCCGCCACCAGAAGTCCGGGCCCTGCTATCGCTAACGCGGCTAACGAAAACATCCGGCTTCAACCCGAGATCTTCCAGGGAGACGTCGAATCCTGCGGGGGGTTTCCTCCTACAATGTCGGCTGATCTTCCAGCAGGCCCCGCGACATCATCACGCAGATCACAGCAAAATTACCCTCATCGTGAACTCTCTTAGGGGTAAGGCGCTCCAATGGGCGCAGGCTTTTCTTACTTCGTCTGATGTTCGACCACCAGGATTCTGTGTATTTTGTGAGTAACCCTGTTCCTTCAGTTTCCTATCAGCAAAGCTCATCTGATCCAGGTAATCAGTAGGAGGTTTATGTGAGACATGAGGCAAAAACCGCAGGACGCCGGCCCCCAAGGACAGCAGTTTGGTTTTCTTTTTTTTTTTTTACTTGTCCTGTCCAACAGCTGGGCAGGCAGATGAGAACTTAGGGCCTCTTGTGTTGACATATTTTACTTTAACAATAGGGGTTATTAATCTTCAGACAAACCAAAGTTATGTCTGAATAAACCCCTTTTGTATTTGAGACCAAACTTTATTAATTTCAACCATGTTTGAAAATCTTTGGTGTTGGACCGGACGGAAAAGGAAAGGAGGGAAGAAGAGAGAGGGACGTTAGAGAGAGGGGGGGTAGGAGGGTGAAAATTGGAGGGGAGGGGGGATAAGACCATGAAGAAGCAGCATAAAGAAACAAGTTTTACTGGTTGTTTATCATTACGGTAAGGTTCAAATGTAGTACAAAAAGGGCGGGGCCTGTCCACACACACACTCAAATGTTATCAACACACCTGCTAGCTGCAAAAATGTCCACATGTCAACATGTACACAAAACAGATAGTGTTCACACGCATACTTATGCCTTAAAACCAACTAGTGTGAAATCTTTCATTCATTCAATCATGCAAACTATTAGTGCAAAGGTGAGCTAACACCTGTGCTCAGGTGAGTGTTTATGTTCTTCTAAAATGGATGGTGGAATGTGAAAAGAAGGAGGGAGAGTGCCCAGCCATCCCCACCCTAAGACCCCCGCAGCAGCAGCGGCAGCCAGAACCCCCCCAACACCACACGGGAGCAGGCAGGGAACAACCGCCCCCCGGGCGAACAAGTCCGCCACCCAGGCCAGGGCCAGCAAGACAGCCGCGAGGCCCCCAGAGCCAGAGAGCAGGGAGGCACGGAGGGAAAGAGAGCGCCGCCCCAGCCCAACCAGGAGAGCAGCCCCCCCGCCGCGCCGGGAGAGCCCAACGCAGGGCCCCACCGGAGAAGTACGCCCACAGCCCCAGACGAGCACCCCATCACCACCCAGGAGTTCCGGGCATCCCCCCGCCCCAACCCCAGGTACGAGCCAGGACCCCCCAGGGGAGACCCGCTCCGCACTCCAGGCAGCCACCCACCCGGCCCACGGTTGGTCCAGGGAGGAGCAAGGCAGAGGCCCGCTGCCCCAGCCCAGGAGGGGGGCACCCCGGGGAAAAAGGGGGCCCACAAGGGGTGTTGTAAATATGGCCCGACCAGGCTCGGCCACAGTTGGAAATTTGGCGGGGCCCAGTGCTCAGGGGCGAGTACCAGAATCCACCCCCCAGGGACACGAACACCCTCAGGTGTAATGTGAACCCCCTCCCAGCGCGGAGAGAGCACCGCCGGGCCCAGGGAGCCAGCACCCAGTGGACACCGCTGCCGTTGCCAAGGGCCCCGTACCCCCCATCAGGGAAGGGGTAGGGGACAGATGGTCCTTGCAAAATGTGTGTGCGTGTATGTTTCTTTGAGAGGGTGTGTGTGTGCATGTGTGTGTGCATGTGTGTGTGTTTATGTTGGAATGTATATATTGAGGGGGGAGGGGTGTGTGTACTAAGGGGGGTGCAGTTAAAATTGGCGGGTAGGGCACTAAGGGGACATCTCCTGATTACTCAGTGATGTCCCCTCACCCTCCCCACCAAGGGGCCCTAAATGTCTAAGGTGCAAATAAAACCGAAAGAAGGGGGGGGCCCACTCCATACGGCAAACATGGGAGGGGGACCACAGTTTGGTTTTCTACTGTTGGCCTTTGCTTTTTCAGCAAGGGGTCCACCAAAAACTCTTTGATAGAATTATTTGGTCATTCATGTGGCTGTAATTGAAATACAGTTTAAAACCATGTGGTATTTTTAAAGAAACAGTTTATTTGCACATAATTGTAAAAATATGTGCTGTCAGAGCTGATCTTTTTTTAGGCCGCGTGGACGTAGAGAAAGGGTTAAAGTTAGGATTATGGTTACAGTTGGGGTTTAACCACCAATTGGTTCCTTAGCGCGGCTGTTTCTGCTGCTCACCACTCCTCCAGGGGATGGATCAAATGTAAAGAACACATTTCACTCACCTAGAACTGTGACAGATAATGGAACACAGCTGCCCTGGGGCAGATTGACAGAGGCGTGGCTGCCAGTTCACACTTACGGCCCCTTTGACCATCACCGGGACATTCATGCACATTCACACCAGTGGAACAAAACACGAGGCAGGGAGGGTGAAGTGTCTTACCCAAGGACACAACAATGGTTGACTGGGGGGGGGAAACCTGCTCAACCGCCTGAGGCACTCCCACCCATGCAATAAAAACATGGCTAATTTTGTAGACCAATTAAAACAGTTTAAGGACTAAATTATTCATGTGGGCTCACCTTTACTGTTTTTTGGATCTCCTGTTCTTGAAGAAAATCATCAAAGCAGCTGAAGATATGAAGAGAACTCCCATCAGAACAAGACGTACAAGCAGCTGCAGTCCTAAAGACCCGGACAACAGAACAACAGTTTAACACTTAAATATGAATCACAAGACACATTTGAATAGAAAAATGTTTTCATGATTTTGGGAATCAAACTCGATGTTTGTGACGACTATGTTGAAGTTTTCTTTTAACTGAAATAAATCCTAGTTTGTTTTTTTTAACTCGCATTCGAATCAACTTGAGTCTGACTTTGAGTTTAGTGATCGTCACATCTGGAATAAATGATTCAAGAAATCAATATTGATATTTATTTTTCACTCTAATCACCCCAGCTCATCATTTATGGACACATGGTAGGGACCCCCCTCTGTGTCACACATTGATGCTTTGGTTGAGCTCAAGTTGTTGTTTTTTCTACCTGCTGCCTGGCAGAGCTTTGACTGGACATGTGTGTATAAAACATCCCCATAATCTATAAGGCAGAAATGTTGCACAAACAAGACTTTTTCTTGCATGAAAAGATCAAGCAGCTTGTTTTAGAACTAGAAACTCAGTTTTAGGTGCAGCTTTAAAATCAATGAATCATCAATAATCACATTTTATAATCTGTGGACAACAAGAACTGAAACACTCTCTCTCTACTTTTACTCTTCTGCTTGTCTGTGATGCTGTCAGGTCACTGAAATGGTTAAAACAGTCCAGCATCACAGTTTTGGTTTCCAAAAAAACAATTTTAACATTTTATAATCTGACACTCAGACTGGCCGCCTCAAATTTGGCTGCAAACCACTGCAGGAAGAACTTATGGTCATGGCTTTAAACATGTCAGCCATGACTGTCCTAAAACATGCTTAGCTTTGACAAATTACCAGCTGCAAATTATTTTTGCTAAACCAACCTCAAAGTCCACAGGCCCACTTTAGTTTTGGGATTGAGGACAAGATATGATTTTATTTGTTGATGTCAGCAGCTCTCTTTGTGTTCTGCATGTAGTGTTGGTGTAGCATCGTTTCCTCTGAGTGACCTGCCAACATCTTCATTGGTCCAATTAAAATCCATTTTCCTTGGTGTCCAGAAACACGGCTGTTCTCACTATGGATGTCTATTGTCTACCACAGAGACTGAGAATTATCACAGCAGCAAAACTATCATGGTAGAAGCTGGAAAAAGCTCAGAAAAAAGCACATTCCACCCAATGTCCTCTGCTTCCAGAATGGATTCACTGTAGTTATTTCAGTGAAAGCTCAGCGAGGATTTGGAAGATGACATGGAATAACAGAAACTAACAATCCAGAATCACAGTTTTTGTTTCACAAAAACAAATTTAAAATTTTAGAATCTGTTTCCAAAAAACCAAAACTCTATCTTTACTTTTTACTTTTACTTCTTAGCCTGTCTGTTATTCTGCATTTGTTGTTTTTGTATAAACTTATACATTGACAATAATGCTATATCTGTGCTGACAGAGTGCATTATATTTAGGGTATAAACTCACTTTTTTACTCAGAAAATAAAATTAAAGATGATTTTTTAATCACTAATTTCCTTTACTGATATTAGAAAGTAAAGGTATTTATAAATTCATGCTTTATCCTTCTTAACTTTGTTGAAAATAAAACAAAAACATTTTAAAAGTTTTTTTTTTTACAAATTCTGACTTCTGCCAATGATAACAATGTTCATAATATTCTTATACCTGAACTTTTTTGATTTGTGGTTTGATGTAAGGATGATGTAGAGATTAAACCGTTTGTTGTTGTTGTTGTTGTTGTTGTTGTTGTCATGACAGAGGAGATCTGTGTTGTAGGAGAAAGTTCTACAGTCCTGGTTGGAGCTGAAGTTACTGAACCTGTAAAGAATTCCAAAAGTGAGTCAGCACTTTTTTCTTTTTGACATCAAAGTTATTTTTTATGAACAATAGTTTGTAACTTTTTTAAGCAGAGGTAACTAAAAAAACTGTTCATGTTCTGATTTTCACTGAGGAATATTTTCATGATTTTGAGCATCAAACTCACCTTCTGTAACAATTATTTGGAAGTTGTCTTCTGACGGATATAGACTCCATCCTTCACATAACTTACATCTGTACCAACCTGAGTCTGACTTTGTGAGTTTAGTGACCGTCACATATAAAATACTTGATCCAATAAGGGTTTTATATTTACATTAATTATAAAAAAGATATATATATATATATAAAAGACACACATTTTCACTGGGAAATATTTTCATGATTTTGAGGATCAAACTCACCTTTTGTAACGATTATTTTGAAGTTGTCTTCTGAATCTGGAATCCAGTCTTCTTGTAATTCACATCTGTACCAACCTGAGTCTGACTTTGTGAGTTTAGTTATCGTCACGTGTAGAACACTTGATCCAATATATCGATGTTCATATTTTATGCTGTATCTTTCTCTCTTAGCTTCATCTCTATATGTGTCTATGAGAATGTTTCCTTTTTTACATGTTTCCTTACAGAGCAGCTTTCTGCTCCCTGAAAATGTAAGATTACATCTAACAGTGATGTCTTCTCCTTCACGTTTTGTATAGATGTTGGTTTCTGCATCAACAAGAGAGTCTCTGTCCTGCAGAGCTGCTGAAAAGAGGAAGAGTCACAGTTAATGTCTTCCTGTAACACTGAGCACTGAAGGTGATGCATTTGAGGAAATCTATAGAAACGTGTAAAAGATGAAATCACAAGATTTTACTTTACATTTTACTGATGACAGAAACAATGTAAAGAAGATGATTATGATAAATTATTCATTCATTCATTCATCTTCTAATCCTTTCTTTACTCTCCGGGTCACATGGGCGGCTGGAGCCTATCCTGGCCACTTGCTAAATGCAGGGGACACCCTGGACAGATCCTCAGTCTGTCGCAGGGCGTGACAATTTATTAAATAAAAAAAACAACCAGACAAATTTATATAAAAGGCAAAAAAATAGTTTTGTATTTAGAAAAAGAGAATTCATCAAGAAAAGTTAAATAAAGCTGCAGTTGTTTGTTTTTAAACCCTGAACATCAAATTGAATCCTAAAGATGAAGATCATGAAACAGAAACAACTGCAGAAAGACTGAAACAGTTCAGTTTAGTCTGTTCAATAAAGGACTAAACTGCAGCACTAAGAATGAAAATGAGTGAAAGAAATCAATGAACTCACTCAGGAAGAGACAACAGATCAGACTTTGACAGACTCTCATGCTGCCTGATGGAGAATGATGGAGCTTTTCTTCTTTTACTGCTAAAACAGGAACTTCTCTGTTTTCTTAAAGCTGAAGCTCCTCCTCCAATTAAAAGAGTCATATTTCATCATTCTAGCTCTCAGTAGATCGTGTCATTCTCGTCTTTTACTTTATGATTGATTGTTTGTAATTTGATGTGTCCCAGCAGTCTTTGCTATCCATTATTTACCTGCATGTTCTGTAAATAATCAGATTGACTCTTTTAACCTTGTTCAGTGGGTGTCTGGAACCACTCATGAACAAGGACACGTACTGGATCTCGTCCTCTCCCATGGACTACCTGTTTTTAATATTGAGATCTGTGACTTAGCTGTTTTAGACCACATGCCTGTAGTGTTTGAAGCTGGACTTTCTCGCGCTGCTGTTAAATCTACCGCCCCTACTCAGCGTCGCAGGATTTTTAACTCTTCCACTGCTGGTCAGTTTTCCTCTGCTTTTAACCAGCTCGTTGTCCCTCCCTCTGCTGCTGATGTTCTTGAGCTGAGTTCCTGGTTCAATTCCTCCTGCACCAGCATCCTGGATTCTGTGGCTCCTCTAAAGACACTAAAGCCCCGTCCTAAACCTGAGCCCTGGTTCAATGAGAGAACCCGGGCAGCTCGGAGGGCCTGTAGGAAAGCTGAACGCAGGTGGAGGAGGGACAAACTGCAAATCTCACTACAAATCTTGAATAATTGTTGGCATTTTTACCAGGGCACTGTAAAACTTGCTAAACAAGAGTACTTGGCTAACATTATTGTTCTTAATCAGCATAACCCACGGGTGCTTTTTAAAATGATAGACTCTGTTCTTAATCCTCCACAGGCGGGGTCCTTTTTCCACTGACCTGTGCAATATGTTTTTACAGTTTTTTAACAATAAGGTATCAAATATAAGGGCTGACATTACTCTACCTTCCTCCTACCCTTCGACCTGTGTTCTCTGCCCAGCTGTATTTAGAGAATTTGAGCCAGCGTCTCTTCAATTTTTAAATGAATTAGTCAGTCAAAGCAAACCATCAGGTTCTCCCCTAGACTCCATCCCTCCTAAGTTTTTCAAGGAGGTCTTTTTTAACACCTGCACACTTTGAAACAGTAATCCATGCTTTCATCACGTCCCGGCTAGATTACTGCAACTCTCTTTATCTTGGACTCAGGCAGTCGTCTCTCTTACGTCTCCAATGTGTTCAAAATGCAGCTGCTCGTCTTATGGTTGGAGCACGCAAGAGAGACCACATCACGCCGATCCTAGCATCGCTTCAGTGGCTGCCTGTGCATTTTAGAATTCATTTTAAGATTCTTCTGCTTGTTTTTAACTCTTTACACGGTCTTGCCCCGCTGAACCTCTCTGAGCTTCTCACTCCCTATTCGCCTGCACGGTGCCTCAGATCAGCTGATCAGATGCTTCTAGAGGTACCGAGGTCCGGACGGAAGCTCAGAGGGGACAGAGCTTTTGCTGTAGCCGCTCCAAAGCTGTGGAATACTTTGCCGCTGGCCATTAGAGAAGCCCCTTCTCTGTCCATTTTTAAAACCCGTTTAAAAACCCATTTTTATGCTCTGGCTTTTAACCCAATATGAGACCACTGTTTTTCTAACTGTTTACTGTTTTCTATAGTTTTATCTCCCTCTGTGTTTCCCCCCCCTTGACATGTTTTAATGTTTTTTACTGTTGTGTTCAGCCCTTTGTCTCAACTACTGTTGTATGAAAGTGCTATAAAAATAAAGTTGAGTTGAGTTGAGTTGAGATGTAAACTTCTGCATCATCACTACAGCTTCAATCCTAAAATACTGTGGTTTCAAAAAAGCCCTGAGCATTTTAACCACAGGAATCAAAGTCCTCTTTATAAAGGAGATGTTTCCTCATCCCGTTTGAGTTTTCATAGTGTGGACAGAGGGGCGTCAGAAACCCTCATTGACTCTATTCTGTTGTCTGTAGACTGAAGGTTACTGAGCAAACAACTGTGAGGTTGTTTCACTTCCTTCTATGCAGACGTGCAATGATCTAAACTTTCTTTTTTCCCCTCACATCAGGACTGAAACGTCCAGCTGAGTCATTCATATAGGAAAGTATTTTTTAAATGAACAATCTATTTTGAGGCTCTTTGTCAGGAATTGGTGGTGGAGGACCCAAAATGCAGGAGAGCAGGCTTGGTGACAGAAAATAAAATAATAATTAAAAAAATAAAAAAATAAAATAAAATAATCAACAACCAAACTGAAACATGACAACGCTATGGTGAGAAACAAAAAGGTGATACAGCAGTGCAGATGACCTGACAAGGATGAACAGAAACCAAGAGAGGGTAATTAACTGAACTGAAGACGGTGACTGACAAAGAGAAAACCAAAAACATGACCAAGAACACAACCAAACCACTGAATCATTACACCCTTTTAATTTCCCTTCAAAGTCGTGTTTTAGAAATAAACCATAGAAATATGTTCTAAACATGTCAATTTCTTAAATTAAATTTTCTTTGAAACATGAAATGTTTCATTGTGAAACATAAGTGAAGAATGTTGTTGAACTCTGACATAAAGAAAATGTTTGGATACTGAAGCTTTTATAACACGTTTACTGCTGCATCTGCACGGAGGATCAGACATTTGCATTGTTGGGAATATGAATAGATGTGTCTAGACCTTTTTTTAGAGCCATTATCTTTTTGTCTTGACTGTACAAGTCATAGTGCATTAATTTAAACCTGCACTAATGAGATAACAGTGTTGTTTTTGTTTTCTAAAGACAAACAGATCTCAGGTTCTATTCTTGGTTTGAGTAGTCTATCTTTTTAAAGTAAATTGTCAACATTTTTATTTGTATGGACAAAAAACTTTAAGTCAAGGGATTCTTCTCCAATAGATTTTCCTGTGGTTTCACTTTATTGTTAGTGGTCATTAATAAAACATATTGACCTTATCTTTACCTAGCGCCGCCCTTCTCCAAATTTCATCTGTGGGTGAGCCTGGTCGGGCCATGTTTGCATCACTCCTTGTGGAACCCCACCTCTCTTGGGTGTCCTCCTCCTGAGCAGGGGTGGCTGGCCACTGCCTCGCTCTCTCCTGGACCAACCATGGGCTGGGTGGGTGGCTGCCTGGAGCGTGGGGTGGGCTGCCCTTGGTGGGCCCTGACTCGTGCCTTGGGTAGGGGTGGGGGGATTCAGAACTTCTGGGTGGTAGCATTGGTCATTTGCGTGACTGAATGAAATGTTTCACGTGTGTTGGTCTGAATGCATATGTTTTTTTGAAAAAAATCAATTTTTTTGCGAGGCTGTTTACATTTCCAGTTAAATGCAAACTTTTGTGATCTCCTGTGTGAATGTGAAATGACCCAGAAGTGACCCACATGCACAGAAGAGTACTCAACGGTGAACGAGTCACTCGTTGTTTGCGGAACTAGCTAACGTTAACAGTGGATTTCAACAACGCTGGGCTTATCCTCCAAAATGCAGTCCCGCTCTTCGTAAAATTGACAGGTGATACATTGATGGACACTTTGTTCCAGTCTTTAACCTCCTTGTATTTGGCTCGGAGGCTTGGCATTGGAGCCAGGATCGTCTGTACCCACGCTCGGCCATTCGCTTTGAAATTGTTTCAAAAAACGCCTGTTTGCGATAAGAGCCCTCGAGTTTGGACTGAAGAACTTTCACCCCAAATATCAATCCATTTGGTGACCTCGCTTCCCTTACATTGAATGGTCTTTGCAGCATCGTCCGTCATGGTTGATGTTTATGTTCTTGTTACCGCCTACTTCAATGCAGGATTATGACTTTTATATCATATATCGAGGACGTACGGGTCGTATTCATGTGGCCTGGCCGTTCAGACAGAGGTCGCATTTCAAAAGATCAGATATGTATTGGATTCAGGACCACATACCCAAGTGGCCTGGGTCACATTTGAAAAGATCTGATCTGTGTCATTCAGACTGTAATGAAAAGATCAGATACAGGTCGCATAGGGGCCAAAAAATCGGAATTGGGTCGTTTCAGCCTGTAGTGTGAACCTAGCCTTAGTCCTGCAGATATTTTTACACAACTCTTCATTTGCATCAAACACACAGTAGATGGTGTTGAAACAATGAACTTCTCAACTTTTTATTCAAATATGTGCAACAAGCTAATCATCATAATGACAGATATTCTCACTCAAATACATAAATACTCACTCATTTGCATAAATTCCATCTCTTATATTAACATATTCTCACATTCATAATTTATATGTACATTTAAAAAATAATATATATAAATATATGTCAAAATGTATGTAGTATGTGAAAGAAGTATATATGTGTGTGTGAAAGAAATGTATATGTATGTTTGCAACAATTGCAGCTCCACTTACAACCTTAACAAAGAAGGACCAAAAGAACTCAGTTCAGTGGACAGAGGAGTATGAGAAAGCCTTCACTACATTGAAAACCTGTAGTAGCAGTGCTAGTCCAGGGAGAGTCAGGAGATGAGCACCCAATATTGTTCCTTAGCCATAAGCTTCAACCACAAGAAACACACTATTCAACTAAATTTTAACTGCATTCTTTAGTACACACAACCTTTACACCTCAAAAATTTACACACCAACACACACACGCTCACAAACACACATACATTACACAAAGAAGGATGGACCTCTGATCTTCTGTCCCATCCCTGGCTTGGGGGAACCAGGCCTTCAGCAATGGCGGCCGTCTCCCTTGGGTTCTGGCTTCCTGGACCAGGTGGCCCTCTCTCCACGCAGGGAGAGGGATCCCTGAGTTCTCTGGCAAGACCATGAGCCAGGGATCACATCACGTCTAAAAAATAAAAATCAGTGCTGCGGTGAGCACCATGCGGTTGCTGGACGTCCTCTTTGTCCTGGTGAACAGTTCTAGACTCCTGACATTGTTCATTAATCAGAAGCTACTTTTTCCTTTAGGCTTGAAAATAAAAAAGGTGAAAGGCCGCTCCACCACGGTCTGCCCCAGCTGAACCAGGAGATGTGGATCCCTGCTGAACCCAAGTGGCTGTGATGGTTCTGTTGATTTTACAATTTTACAATTAACAGATCGCTACCTTGCTGTGAGGCAGTTCCCCAGCTGTGATGCTGCATTTGGCTTACTATGTAGCTATTCACAGAGAGGAAAGTTCCAGTTATTAAAATTTAAATCAACAAACTTTTTCCGTGCTCTGCCTCTTCACCAAATGTTTATCTCCATCATTTAAGGCAGGAAATTGCTAGATCTGAATGTCTGTATGACGTCTAATAAAAATGTTGATCTGATGTTCAAATGTTGAACTGAAATTGACGTTTAAGTGTGTTTGTTATTGTGTGTGTGTGTGAAAATATATGTATGTGTGAGAAAATAGGTCTTTGAGTGGTTCAGAATGAAATATATCTCGTACCCCCTCATATCTAAATGTCAATTCTTATCATTCTTGCAAATATTTTGTTTGTTTAATAGAATCAAATTTCTTTGGGTTTCACAGAACCCAGTACCTTCACAGTGAGAAAGTTCTGGGTTCTTTCTGTGGGTAGTTTTCATGTTCACCTTGTTCATGTGGGAACTTGAGTTTCCTTCCACAGTCCAAAAACCTGCTGCTTAGGTTCATCGATGAATCCATCAATGAATGGAATTGTTCTTACATGTAAATGTGTGTTTGTGTGGTCCTGGATGACAGACTGTTGTGTATCTCACTTTTACCCAAAAGTAGCTGGGATACGCTCAAGCAACTCTATGACCCCAAAATAAACCTAAAACAAAGCATGACTAAAACCAGCAAAAGAAAAGCCCCACCCGTTAAAGTTGAAATGTTGCAACAAACATGCTGTTTCATCCAGACGATGTGCAGCTTCATTACACACAAATGTTAATGTCTCTGAAAATTGACACTTTGCAATAGGTGAAAAACAGATCTAATGCAGAAGTTGTTGCAAGGGCAGATAATTATGACACTTTTAAGAAAGACAAATAACCAAAAGGCTTGAAAATAAACCCCAAAATATTAGAAACTGTTGGTTTTTCCAGAGGCTTGTGGCGTATGCACCAAAGGTATGCATTGTCTGATCACCAAAACTTTTAAGAATGGCTGTGATGATAATCAACCATCAACAGTATAGAGGCTGTTACTTGATGTTAAAGCAACATTTTCATTTCTTATTTTTGCAGTCCGGCTCATTACTTCTCATAGGAGTAAGTGGGATAAATCATGATACAGACCATCAAATGTATTTGTTAACAACAACGACAATGTCTTTGTTTTCAGAATCGTTCTATGTATTTTATGAAAACTGAGCATTTTTCCCTTTTATTCAGCAAAAACCTGCTCTGCTGACAGCAAACAGCTGCGCACACCTCAGATAGCAGCGAAGTAGAATGTGAAACGAAGAAAGTTTAGTTAGGAGGTGCTGAACACAAATGTATCAAACATGAAGGTGGAGTGTGGACCTTTGTGGTTGTAGCTTCTGTATTCGTCTAAAGCTGTCACTACAAAAGAATTGTTTTTCAGCAGTTAAGATATCTGTATTTAGCTTATTTTAAACATTTTTTCATTTTATTTATCTGTTCAGCTCGCCTTTCACACAGAGGTATTGCGGGGGCGCAGTGGGTTTAGAAACAAAGGATTTGTATGTTTTTGTCAGTGTGGGGGCTCGAAACTATTCTAATCTTCAGAAAGGGGGGCCCTACAGAAAAGGTTTAAGAACCACTGCTTTAGTCATTAGTGATGTGTGCGCTGGCACCTCACTGACTGCAAAGCTGCGTGCACGAGGTGTGCACATGATACACAAGTGACAGATGCCTGGGATGCTATAAAACTTCCCCTCTGAATGTCTAATATCCACATTTCTAACAGGCTGAAAAACGGGAAGTGCGAGGAGTGCACACATTTCACGTGAACAGCACTTAGGGAGCACTGAGTTCAGGGGGTAAAAAAAGAATAATCAGTCTGAGTCTGGCCTACTTCCCCCTAACCTACCTTTATGTGTTGATTAAAATTTCACTATAACCCCGCAGCACATAAAAAAAAACTTTTTTGCTGTATGGGCCTACCACCAGGCCAACCTTTTCTAACATTAGTATCTAGTAGGAACGGTCGGTGACGGAGCACCATTCCGTTATTGTTAACAAACATCATCTCACACTTGATTCACTTTTTTTGGCTGACAATTTTGCTTAATTTGTCTAATGTAAGTAAGTTGTGCAAAGGTAAAAAGTTGTACATGACTATTGATTACTTGCCTCACTACCACAAAGCAGCAGAGTACCTTTGATGAATATTTTGAAAGATATTTGACGATCTGCGTTGCACATTTGGGTAGTTTCATCCCACCGAACACGATATGTCAATTTGATAACTAATAAACTATTGTAGATGTATATTAGATAGTTAATAAACTATTGAAGATGTCTACTGTCACCTCAGACAATTTCATTACTTGATGTTATTAAATGTCTACCAATATTGTTGTGAAAGAGATCTGCATGTAGAGGTCAACTCATCTACCTGTAGACATCTAATCTTTCTTAAACCTTTACTAGATATAAAATAAACACTGCAACTTTACATCTATCTATTCATTTTCAGAACCTGCTTGATCCCTTTTGGGGTCACAAGGTTGCTGGTTTCAACCAAGGTACTATTGGGCAAAGTCCAGATACACCCTGAACAAGTTTCCAGCCTGATGATTTTTTTTTTCTGTTGCTATCTAAAGAGCCAGTTGGGTTAGTTTCTAAATGACCAAAACGAAGTGAGAGACACAAAGTCCTACTTCCCTGTTCAGAAAAACACATTTTATTTGTTATTGTGATCATGAATCCCTTTATTTATAAAATGTAGCTTAAAATATTTACAATATCTGAAGAATAAAGTTGTATTTGCTCCAGAATCCAATGACCTGCGGTGAGGTTGATGACTGTTGAGTCAGATTTACAATGAAAGAACTTCATATTTCACCATTCATCCAACGGCAGCTAAGAGCTTATAAAATACACACAAGAACATATTTGTCCTACAGAGAATATTGTAGCGACCCGGGGGTTAGCTGCACCTTTAGCCCCTAAGGCTCATGGGAAGTGGGGAGTTTTGAGTAAAACTTGAGTGAGAGTGTTGTGAATTGAAGTAACTTCCATGCTGTTTGGGCTGTTTGTGTGTTCTAATCATTTCTGGTATTTTTCCACCTTCAATATCTGGTGCTTTAATCAGTTTTATCAAATGTTGTTTACTTACATTTTTTCCACTTTCTTACATGTTATTTTTAAAAAACAAAAAAAACATTGAAAATGTGTTTGGCCTTACTTTTTGAGTCCATTGGTCGATCCTTCTCCACAAAAAGCTCTATGATCTGTTGGAAAAGTCTTGCTTATTTTCCTTTACTTTATTTGAGTTTCTCCCTCTCATCGTCTCCAAATTCAAAAGTATTGTATACTTTTACCGCTTCATCTCCTGCGACGTGTAGAAAAGTTGCACATTGCACCTTCTCAGACTTTTCCGCAATGCCGCTGGCGGTACAGAAGAGCTCAAAACGCTGACTCCAGTTTTTCCAGTTTTCCGCCAAGTTTCCTTGCAAACTTATATTCGGTGGTGGTTGAAACTGCGCCATTTCCTCTTCTTTCAGAATTCTTTTCTTCTGATACCATGTAATATTGATGAGTCAGGACGACCTCCGATGTTTGAACAGGCTTTAATTATATCACAGACTCGCCATTTACCTTGCACTTCAGCCACATGTACAACAACGCCTCCTAGTGTGTATCTCGCGATTACTAACAACTCGCATACGTCACATTGCTTATTTTCCTTTACTTTATTTGAGTTTCTCCATCTGAATATAGACGTCTCCTCTTTCTATTCTGTTTCTACAGCACCAGTGTAGCTACAAAGCAGCTGTCAGCTCACGTCTGCCCCCTGCTGGTGAGGCATGCCTCACCTGAAGCTGTTTCTGCAGGCCCATAGCAGTGCTTCCAGGTCACGTCTCTGTCACATTGAGTCCTACCATCAGACATGGGGCACAGCACTTCAGAGCCTCACCCGGAGATTCAGCTCCGTCTGAGATCGCGCAACACTCAAATTCTGTGATTTTAACCTCAGAAACTGTGGAAAATTATGGAAGCGATTCTGCAGCATAAATAAAAAGCAAAGTCAAAACCAGAAATGGTTTTTCATTTTCAAAATGAAGCTGCATTTTTTGACTCAAAAATAAAATGAAAAAGCAATCCACCAAGATGCTTTTTCATTTCCTTCCTCAACACAGCTTATTCTGTCACTTAATTAAAATTAAAATGAAAATGGTATTTGACATTTCATTTTCAAGACGTTCTCTGGTAAATGTGTAGCATAATTCATTTAGAAATGTCTAATTTGACATTTAAAATGGATTAATAGAAATGCTTTTTAATTTTTAAAATGAAAATGCATTTTTGACTCAAAATTAAAATGAAAAAGCCATATTTCAAAATGCTTTTTCATTTCCTTCCTCAACACTGCTTATTCTGTCACTTAATTAAAATGATAAAGAAAATGATATTTGACATTTAATTTTCAAAATGTTCTCTGGTAAATGTGTAGCAAAATTCATTTAGAAATGTCTAATTTGACAATTGAATGGATTAACAGAAATGCTTTTTAATTTAAAATATAAAAGACACAAATTAGAAAAGTTTAGACTATTCTGCTGTTGTCCCATATAATTCCTTTATCTGTCTTAGAGAAAGGTCTTTTTGTGCACTGAGGGTTTCCTCACCTTTTTCTACCGTATACCTTTCCTCTGTCTGTGTTATTTCCTTCACTATTAAAATATTAATCATTAATTCAATTAAAAACATTTATCTCTTTCGATTTTTGCAGCTATTTTGGTGTTTTTGAGTTTGTCCAGCTCAGTCCTGCTTTTCTATAAACAGGCATTTTATTACTTTGACAAGTTTAATATTTAACTGTCTAATGTGTCATATTCTCTGTGCATAAGATTTAATGTGTCTAGCTATGATTAAAAGTAACATTTAAATCAGGGGTGTTAAATATCCGGCCCGCCAGATGTTTTAATCCGGCCCAGTCATAAAGAGTAAAAGTCATAAGATTGTTTAAAGAAAAAAACACGTTTCCAGTCCATTCCTGTGTGGAGTTGTGATTTTTTTTAAAGAAATAACATAAATGCGCAATTCCATCACTAGGAGGATGGAAGGAAAAGCAAAACAGGTGAAAGAATATATTTGCATGTGTCAAAAGCGAAACCTAACAGCTCTGTGTCTGAGTCAGATGCAGTTTGGTTCCCTGCGATCCGCACCGCTGTCACGTTGCTGTGACAATGATCAGTAGTGACACAATAATGACCAAAATGTTGTCAAAAAGAAAAATAGGTTGAAATGAGGTGCTGAGCTTTCCAGGAAAACTGGAAAGAGTTTTATTTGTTCACGGAGCTGAAGGCAAAACCTGCATGCTTGGTATGTCATCAACAGGTGCTCAACGAATATAACATGCAGCACAGCTATGAGACTCACCATATAAAACACGTTTCACCATTTGCAGTTTAGAAAAGAGAAGATTTACCAACTATTAGCTGGACTGACAAAATACCAGTCTGCATTTACTGCAGCTGTGACATCAGTGATGGAGCAGTGACAGACACCTAACTGCAGAAAAGTTGGTGCAAACATCCAAACCATTTTCAGATGGTGAACTTATTAAAAATTGCTGAAGGCTGCAAAAGTGTTGCACACCTAAAAGCAGTCAACCATTGCCAACAGGAGTCTGTCAAGGATTACGATTACAGATACAACATCTCTGAGGACACTTGGGCGGCCAAATGAAGGAATCCAGTTATTCGTTGTATTTCATATATCATTGTCGCTGTTGATGAAAGCACCAACATCACAGATAAAGTACAGACTGAAGGTTACAGACTAAAGGGTCTAAACTTTTGGTCTGTACTTTATATCCAACTGTGCATATTTATTAGAAGTGTTAAAGAGAATGTCACAGCTGAGTTTTTTGAGTTGATGGACACAACAACAGCTGATGACATAGTCAGCTCTCTAGTTACTGAACCAGACTATGTTGGAGTGAACTGGTCACGTGATGTCTGTCTGGTCACTCGTGGCGCCCCATTAAAGGTCCGGAAGAAGGCAGGTGTTGCCAAAAAATTCAGGCAGCACACCAGGAAAAGATTCTTGGACATTTCATTGTGTTTTGCACTCTTGTGTTTCTGCACAGGATCTGAATGCTGATATTGATGGACAGGTGAAGTTTCAGGAGAGAATTTCTTATGTTCACAAATGCTTTCAAGTTTCATTTAGTTTATCTTTTTTATTGATTTGCACATTTACATTTTAGGCAGGTGTTGATTTTTTCCCATAGCCCCCTCTTGACTTTATTATTGGGATTGCTTCAGCGTCAGATGTAAAAATTTCAGTCTGTATAAAATTTAATAAACCAATTTTTTTTTTCAAACACATTTTATTTGAGATCCGTTGGCCTTTGTGAATGAATGTGTAATAATAGGTGATTAGGTTACCATGTTGGTTGAAACTTTTTTTCCAACTGAGTAAAAAAAAATAACAAAACTGATTTTTTCTTGTATGTTTCTGGTCCGGCCCACTTGAGATCAGACGGGTTGAATGTGGCCCCCGAACCAAAATGAGTTTGACACCCCTGAATTAAATCATTTACAAATGTAGGTGGATGTCTGCATCTGTATATCTATGTTTTCCAATTAAAGTCACATCTAATCATCCTTTGTTAGATATCCATGTACATATTTATATTTCTATTTGTTTAGTTTAGTTTTAGTTTTGTTGTCATTGCTTACAATAAACCATTTCCAAATCTAGATTACAATCGAGTAGATATTCTGATCATTTCTACTTCCTCTTCTGTTTTCAGTTCTCTCATTGTTTGAGCTACAAAACAACCTTTTTGTTCCTAAAATGTTCCAGTGTTTTCATTAGTTTGAGTGTATCTCAGCAGACGGTGACTATTATAAAATTTGGTTCTGATGTAGGTTTCTTCATGTTCTTCCATTTAGAACAGAGGTGCTAAAATAAGGTTCCGAAAGGCCGGTGTTCTGTTTATTTTGTGCCTAACCCTGTTCCTTCAGTTTCCTATCAGCAAAGCTCATCTGATCCAGGTAATCAGTAGGAGGTTTATGTGGGACATAAGGCAAAAACCGCAGGACGCCGGCCCCCAAGGACAGCAGTTTGGTTTTTCTACTGCATGTTGGCCTTTGCTTTTTCAGCAGGGGGTCCACCAAAAACTCTTTGATAGAATTCTTTGGTCATTCATGTGGCTGTAATTGAAATACAGTTTAAAACCATTTGGTATTTTTAAAGAAACAGTTTATTTGCACATAATTGTAAACATATGTGCTGCCAGAGCTGATCTTTTTTCTAGGCGTGGACATTGAGGAAGGGTTAAAGTAAGGATTATGGTTATAGTTGGGGTTTAACCACCAATTGGTACCTTAGCGCGGCTGTTTCTGCTGCTCACCGCTCCTCCAGGGGATGGAACAAATGTGGAGAACACATTTCACTCACCTAGAACTGTGACAGATAATGGAACACAGCTGCCCTGGGGCAGATTGACAGAGGCGTGGCTGCCAGTTCACACCTACGGCCCCTCTAACCATCACCGGGACATTCATGCACATTCACACCAGTGGAACAAAACACGAGGCAGGGAGGGTGAAATGTCTTGCCCAAGGACACAACAATGTTTGACTGGGGGGGGTTACTTTTATAAGTAACATAATCTGCATATATTTTATATAACTGATCTGCATTTGCCATGTTGATTTCCGAAATAGTTATTTTTACATAATAATTAAGAAATTCATCTTTGTCATGTGCTTTATTGATGCTTTACGATTCTTAATTCTGTCTGATAAAAGTTATGAACCGGATATTGATAAATCATGTAATAAAATGATTACAGTATAACAGGGTGGGATTATTTAAGTTTGCTTCCTTCCACTCCCTTTCAAGCAATATTTATTAATATGTCAAATTAACCTAAGTTTGATTTGTCTTTGTATGAATGTATAACTGTATTATTGCTTTTGTATATTATTTCTATTGAATTGCTTGAAATAAACCGTTTCAAATTATAAATTTCAAATCAAATCAAACACGATTTGCAGTCAATAAGATGCAGAAAACAAAACCCTATGTAAAAGCAGTCTGATCGTTGGCCAATGGGCTTCTTTAAGTGTAATACTTTACTTTTACTTAACAGAAACACAAACAGATCTTTTGTGAGACCCAGGAAGTTTTTCCGGTAACAATATGAAACAACAAAGAGAAAATCCAACAGAACTTTTTCAAGCATAGTTTAATATAAAATTATGTTTTAACAATCAAATCCGAATATTTTAAGGCAATATTTATAAAAATAGAAACACTTTAGAAATGCAACACTCAATGACTATGGAGACAGATTTTGCATTTATTTTACATAAATATGAGAACTTGACTGTTTTGCTGTCATAAAGTGAACTGATGCCTGAAAACTAACATGTGAGCAGGGTTAGCTTTAGCATCAAGGAGAACAGCATTCACAGAAAGCAGGCTTCCTGCTAAACGGGGAGAAAGAAATGCTGCTTTATCTGATACCAACCTTTGCACAGCTGGTTTGTACATCAGTCTGTAGTTCAAACACATTTAGGGTTACCTTCATGATGAATCATCACATGTGGGATTTGGTCACACATTGATATTAAAGTCTGAAAATAGCTGTTTTTGAAACAAATCCCAATCTTATGAAACCCAGCCATCCCTGAAGAGAAATTGACAATTGGAGGCTACAGATGAAGAAATCTAACCAGGATTTCTTCACAGGAGCGTTACAGAAAGGGCCGACAAGCAGCAAAGCCTCAGATGATCAGCAGGATTGACGGTGCTGATGGAAGCTCATCATCGTGGAATTATGGATGGGTTCTACAGGAAGGAGTAAGCTGTCCATCTGTATTGACTCAACAATGCTCATAATCACAACACAACTGTAAACAGGTGACAGACTTTCACTTCTCCCTTAAGGCTGATGTGGACAGCAAAGTCACTCAAGTTAGATCAGGTTACCATAAAACTATATGCTTTGTTTCACAATCACGTCAGTTTCAATTCACTGTCATGTAAAATGATTCAACTTTTCCCACATATATAAACATATTTACACTTTTGCTCCAAATTGTTTTTTGACCTCTGTATTAAGTTTTATATATTTTATATTAGGGGCTGAAGCAAAAGATACTCTAGTTTAGTAAATCTGGTTGTAAATCCCAAAATGCTCACAATAAAGACCATAAAGACATAATAGATTTTCCAAAAACACGATTGTGGTGGCAGTAGGATTTGCTCCAATGTAACAGTAAAAAGGACACACTATCACACACAAATCACACAACAAAGATGAGTTGTTTGACTTAAAACAAATATCTGTAATCTGAAAGCCAAGAAAACATAAAAACTGAAGCATGGTGGCTGATCTGGGATTTTTTTCTCTGAAGATACAGGACTTGGACCCTCTACAGACTTTGCCTATTCCTCTGACTTTCAGAAGGTTCTGCATGTCACAAACATCCAGACTGTGGTTTAATGTAGAGTAACAGCAGAGTACAGAGGAGGTGAAGCATCATCTGTGTTGGTGGACTTCACATCAAGCTAAATAGATGAGTAAATGTCATTTTCTATGTGACCACAGGGGACGCTGCTGGGTGGAGCAGAGTTGGGGAATTGGATTATAGAGTATTCAGTGGAGGAGTCTTCAACCTGAAAAAAAAAACAAAGGATAACGTCACAATCATAGATGTTTTTCATATAGAGTTGCCCACAGACAGCTTCTCTTCATCTTCGTCCAACACAGGTCGGATCTCCACCAGTTCATCCAGAATGGAGGTCTTTTACAGATTTATTTTCACTTACATTTTCCTGAGGATAGTCGACAGCGCTGTACACATTTTTGCCGTTAGATTTCTTTCCTTCCTTATATTTTACTTTAGAGTACACCGTAGATATTTCCACAGGAGGCGACATGTTCTCCCTGATCTCCTCGTACTCCTGGTTGGGCTGGAGAACAAATAGATTTTGTATTTCTTATCTGGATTCATCATTGAGGTATGAATGAGAATGACAGATTCAGACTCACCAGAGTGACGTTAGAACACTGTGTTTCTGAAGAAGGTGCTGAAAGATTTTAAATTTAGAAATTTAAATGGTAAAACAGCAAAATCAGTAGTGTCAATTCAACTTTCATGGAGTTAAAAGTATCTATAGATCCACTCTGAGACTGAGTTAAAACAAAACATTTCAATGTGTTTAATATTTTACACCAGGGATTAGTTGGAACATGACTCTAGTTGAATTCTAACTCAAAGAGCTTTGGATTTTTATAACACCAGTGTTAAGGTCATACATTAACACTACCAGAGATTTATTTTTTACGGAGCCCGTGTCCTGACATTAAGATATAAAATTATATCTTGTTCCCACAGATTATTATCTCGTTCGCACGAAATACTATTCCGTTCCCAAAAGATACTATTGCGTTCCCACAAGATACTATTCCGTTCCCTCGAAATGATTAACTCGTGCGAACGCAATAATTATGTCGTTCGAACGCAATAATTAATCCGTTCAAACGCAATAATTATTCACGTCATAAGTCATTCTCGCGGATATGCTCTCTGTACGCCGGCAAAGCCGCTTTCAGCGGTAACTTCCGTGTCTCTGTGACCCATATTCGTTCAAAAAAGGAAAATGAAAAACAAAAATGATCACTTTATTACTGTCTCAATGAATATAAGAAAAATATCAAAATATTTATGATAACTAGGCCGCTTTGTCATACGATAGCTCCTGCTAGGCTACTACTAGCGCCGCCGCAAAGCTCTTTGATGTATGCCGGCATTTGGACAACTGGCTGGTCTGTTGTCAGACAGCTGATATTGTAGTTTATCCTGTTATTAATTTACGTCATAGATTTACAGCAGATACCTTCACATTTCTGTCTGTGTGTGTCCCTGTGACCAAGGTTTAACAACAAGACCAATGATTGGCCAATGATTGGCCGGTAAGCATTCTGGGAAATGTGACGTACTGCTATTGTTGTTATGCTATGAGCTAAAGGTAAGTGCATTAGGCGAAGCAGCCAGCTTAATATGATGTTTTTCAGATTTTCATCGAGACAATAACAGATCGACCATTCTTGCTTTTATTTTTACCCCTATTGAATGCTCACAGAGACACGGAAGTAGCGGCAGGAAGCGGCTTTTGCAGCAAGATGACGGAGGAGGGCGTACCAGATGTGAACATGAATACGATGGATGCTTCTGTGCTTTTTAAAATAAATAAATCTGTTCTCTAAGCATCCTCCGCGTCTTCAATGCAATGTAATGAGACACACACAGACAGAAATGTGAAGGTATCTGCTGTAAATCTATGACGTAAATTAATAACAGGAAATGATCGGCTAGTCAGTTAGCATGTAGCCTAATAACCTTCGAATGTAAAGCAACTGACTGCTAAAGTTAATAAAGGACAAGTCCTGAACATTATTATTCCTATTCGACCCTAAACTACAATATCAGCTGTCTGTCAACCGACCAGCCAGTTGCCCAACTGCCGGCATACATCAAAGAGCTTTACGGCGGTGCTAGTAGTAACCTAGCAGGAGCTATCGTATGACAAAGTGTCCCTCTTTCTTCTGACATCTGTGTATGAAGCCACACCTCCATCCATTTGCTGTACCGAGGACTTCACTCCGCCCCTCTCTTCTACCTGCGGATCACACTCCTCATCCCATTAAGCTTGTTTTTGCTCAGACTAATCAAGATCATTACCCATCACTAACCCTCTCCTGTCTTCTCAGCATTGGCTGTACTTTACAGGACATGGGCTCCTTCTAGTCACAGAATAAAATGAATATGGTTTCTTGGACTCCTGAGTTTGTCCTATTTTGGGTCCCAGAAACAATTTATGACAAAGAGACCTTCACAGATTTCTGGTGACTAACTCCAGCTCTTCCTCCTTCCTGCCTTCATATCTGATGAAAATCCTGCATTTTACTTCTGGGTCTGCTGCATTTTTTAGACAGAACAAGACTGAACGGTCAATGTTTTGCAAAGGAGATCAAATATTCTGGACGCAACCTTTTTAACTCAATCACATGATCTAAACTTAAAAAAATAACCAAACAACTACCATAAATACAATAAGGTTATGAGTTTAGGGTGTTAAAAACGTATTTCATATCACTGTCCTTGTAAGTCTGTAAAATATGAAACAATTGTAGTCAATGGAAAATTGTCAACTGGTCTGACTCTGCAGTAGACACTTGGAGCAAAAATATAATGTCACCAGACCTATGAACCTGTTTTCCTATATTCTCTAAATCAGTGGCCCCCAACCTTTTTAACCCCACGGACTGGTATGACGTCACACATGGTTTTCACGGACCGGTCCTGATATTGTAAGCAGATGATTATTGTCACTACACTACGATGAAAGAGGTACAGAGTTGTGACAAAACAGATCTTTAGCTTTTATTTTGACATGTGTAACATTGTACATCGCATAGGTGAGGTCTACCTCTCCCCTTCCCACACTCATGGTGCACAAAAGAAGTACTGTCTATTTATTGTACCATTGTTTTGGTGAAAGTGGAAGGCTCCCCTTGGCAAAGAAACTTTCCAGAGATGCTTGTTTTTTTACTCATTTTGCTAGTTTCTGGGTTTTATTTTAGCGGTAACATATCGTGTGACCGAGAAGAGTGCCTTGGCCTGCGACAAGAGTGACATAGATGGATATAACAGAGAATCTGGCAATTTAAAAAAAAAAACATCTTTCAGATTCTGAAATGAATTAAACAGAATTAATGTAAGTTATTTATTCTTTCTCTGCAGCCCAAAACCAAATGATCTATGGAGCGGTACCAGTCCGCGGCCTGGGAGTTGGGGACCGCTGCTCTAAATGATTTTGAGACGTTCAACATTTGCAGAATCCTTATCATTCATTATAAAGTATTTAGGTATTAGCTTCAGCAATCTGAGACCCTCAAGAAGGACTTTATCACCTCCATCCATTCTATCAAGCAGTTGGACAAACAATGCATCATCTCCAGTCTGCTTCCATCTCCCCGCTTTGGAGACATTAAATTCAACCGTCTGCGACAACTTCACATCTGGTTAAAAGGACACTGCATTTCTAATAATATTCCACATGTTAATAATTTCACCACCTTCTTCAATAGACCAAATCTCTTTAAACCATACGGCATCCATCCAAACCAAACAGGATCTCAACTTCTATCTATGAACATTGAACTCACACTCAGGTCTATAAAACTGCTCACTGACAGACAGTTTAAACCACATCTATCACACAACACATCCCAGTTCCCATAACAAAAACACCCAGCTCAGATCCACCAGCCCCACAGTTAGATATATCCATCACATTCACACATCACCGAAAAAAAAGGTGAATCAATCCATCTGCACTCAAACACAGCCTTAAAGTTTGCTGTTTTAAACAGTCAAATAACTATTTTATTGTGAATGAGCTCATTTAAGATAACAACATAGATTGCCTTTTTTTAACTGACACCTGCCTTATTACTGATGCTGCTGTTGCTCTCACTGAGGATTATATATATATTGTAGAGTTCTAAAAACTGGTGATTTTAACCCACATGTGGATAAAGATAGTGATGGAGGAACGAATCGATCAGAGCCATGAAACGCGGATGCAGGAGGAAGTGGAGAAAAACTAAATTAACTGTACATGACAAAATTTTCCAAGAAAAGCAAATGATGTACAACCATGCAATAAAAAAAGCTAGAACCCTCCACTTCTTAAACTAAATAGCACAAAACAAAAACGACTCTAAATGTCTCTTCAAAACAATTGACACCCTAACTAATAGAGATGCTCAGATTTCCTCCATAGCACCATCATGCTACATGTGAGAGTTTTGCAGACCACTTCAGGAGTAAAATCAATGCTATCACCTGTAGTCTTTTAACTCAAAAGTGTGTCGATTTTAATGAATCTATAGCATTGTATTCATCGGAGGAAAGTTTTGTGCTTGTTGATTCTGTGGCAATTGGCCGAGTATTCTCCCAGTTAAAGCCAACCACCCACCTTCTAGACCCAATCCCCCACGTTGTTGAAAACATTTTAGGACTTCTTTGAGTCTGAGCTTTTAAATACAGTAAATTACTCTCTTCAGACGGGTGTCTTCTCTGCTGCCTTTAAAACGGCAGTGGTGAGGACTCTTCTGAAGAAGAGTAATTTAGATCCAAACTATTATAACAATTACCGTCCAGTATCCAACCTGCCATTTTTATGTAAAATGATTGATAAAACTGTTTTAATCAAATTCAATGATTTTTTAAAAAGAAATAACATTCTTGAAAATTTTGAGTCTGCTTTTAGGACAAACCACAGCACAGAGACGGCCCTTGCCAAATAGTAAATGACATTAGATGCAACCTAGACTTTCAGTCCTGGTTCTACTGATCAGACTGCTGCATTTGACACAGTAGATCACAGTATTTTACTCAACAGGCTGAGAGGTTTGGGCATCTCTAGTAGCGTTATGAAGTGGTTTTATCCTATCTCACAGATCGAAAATTTTATGTAAGTATGGATATATGCTCCTCAAAGATTTTCGAAGTCAACTGTGGGGTTCCCCAAGGTTCAATTTTAGGCCCAATACCTTTTTATCTACACATGCTGCCACTTGGGGACGTCATCAGGAGGCATGGCGTTTGTTTTCACAGCTACGCTGATGACACTCAACTTTACATCGCTGTGTCTCCTGATGATGAAGAGTCGGTCAACATACTCTTAAAATGCATTTTAGACATTAATAATGGATGGCAGACAACTTCCTGCACCTCAACCAGGACAAAAAAGAGGTTTCAGTGATTGGCTCTGAAGTCAAAAGAAAGATAGTTTTTTTCTAAATTAAAAAAATTACAAAACTTCTCAGTGTGTGAGAAACCTAGGTGTTAGTGTATTTTTGACTCTGAGATGAATTTCATCCCACAAATTAAAAATATAACAAAAACAGGATTTTATCATCTTAAAAACATTGCATGAGCTAATGCATGCTTTTATTTCCAGCAGACTAGATTATTGTAATGCCCTGCTCTCTGGTCTTCCCAGAACAAGGATATCAAACCTTCAACTTCTGTAAAATTCAGACGCACGTGTGGTGACGAGGACCAGGGGGCGGGAACACATTACCCCCATTTTAAAATCGCTGCATCGGCTCCCGCTGCAATTCAGAATGGATTTTAAAGTTCTTTTATTGGTTTACTTATTGGGCCTTCATATTTATCTGACATGATTTTAAAGTATGAGCCCTCGCGGACCCTGAGGTCCTCTGATACAGGCCTTTTGGTTATCCCAAAAGTTAGAACAAAAACATTTGGCGAGGCCTCATTCAGTTATTACGGACCTCGCCTGTGGAACAGCCTCCCAGAGAGCCTCAGGGCCGCAGAGACTGTTCATGTTTTTAAACCTACTTTTTTAATCCTGCTTTTAATTGAAGTTATTTATTGTATTTTTTTATATTAATTTATTGGATATTATTATTTTTATTAATTTGATATAATATGTATGTGTATATAGCTGTTTTTTTATTTTTTTTATTTTTTATTGTTTTTTTAATCAATCTATTTATTTATTTCAATGTATTAAGTCACTTTTACAATTTATATGTCTACTAAAGTGTATCTATGTACTTATTTTCTTTTTAAATTTATTTTATTGTTTATTTTACTCCTTTTACATTTTATCTGTAATTCAGTTTTTCCTCCAAGGCATCATCGGTGATGGACCCTTATCAGTGAGCGGGGTCGCTGCGATGGGATCTCTCAGGTCCGGCTCTTTGTCTGGATCTGGGGGGTTCTGTGGTAGTGGACTCTGTGAACCTGGGTGGGGTGTCACTGATGTGGACATGTCCCCAAAACATCTTTTCCCCAACCTCAGTACAAAGCCAGGTTTCTACATTGCAATCCTTTTGGAAAGGTGCTATAGAAATACACTGATTTGACTTGATTTAAGGTAAAGCTGAGTTCTAACTTTGAGCTGAAAGTTAAAGAGACAATTGGCAAAACTGAGAAGTGAAAAGCTGACTGAAAAATGTGAACACAAACACAGTGAAAGATATTGAGTAAATTCTGAAAACACAGCAAGAACCTTCTGGTTATGGAATATGAAGACATAAATATTAGAATTATTCTGCAATAAATGAGCCAGTGTCATGTCTGGGAATCTCATCTCACCCTTTTTCTGATTGAATCTCCGGCTCCTGCAGAAAATCAGCAAAGTTACAGAAAACATGGAGATCAAGCCCACCAGAGTCAGACCCACATACAGCAGCAGACCTGCAGAACATGGAGACAAAGGTTTTAGTTCCACTCTTGGAGGTTGGAGGACCATCTCAGTCAATAAGTGTGACGCAGTTGAACACAGTCACACTTTGTTGCAACTGGGTTGTCTTTGTTTGCAATTGTGGATGTTTGTGTTCTCACAGTAAATTATTTGTTTGTAGCTTCTCTGCAGATCTTCTTGTTTCATGTCTGGACTTCATTCAGGACAGTTTAGTAGTTAGATCCATGACATTAAGAGTATAGGACTGTTGATGGAAAAACTGTCCTCTAGATGGCAGCACATTCATTTAAACTCAACACGAATGGAGGAAAGTTATTGCATCGTCATTGCTGTATTACAAAACTGTAACAGATCTGTTTTTTTTTTTGTTTTTTGTTTTTTTTTGTTTATCCATTATTATTAGCCAGAAAAAAAAAACTATTTAGATCCACTAATCTCTTCTCAAAGGGAGTCCTGGTCAAAAGGCAAAAGTTTCACACACCTATGACATTTAATTAAAATGTGTAAAAAAATTAAAAAAAATAATTAAATAATATTAAATAAAACACATGCAGGTTAGTGATTTCCTTTCCAGGTCCTTCATAGTAAACTGTGACTATAAGTATAAGCTTTGAAAGTTGAATTTTTTTTTACAGAAAGTTCAGGTCCATAGGTGTCTTATTCTGAAAAGCCATCTTTCCTTTGATCACTCAGGACTGACACCGAGTAGATGCCCTGAGACCAGAGAGCATGAGGTCCATCAGATCTGCACTGCAGAGCCACACTCAAATATGAAGGGAGCAGTCTGATGATTCCCTTGTATATAAATTTGTGCCAGTGTGTCATCCTACAAACAGCTGAGGCAGGCAAACCAACTCATGAATACAATTCACAGTGATGAGAAGTGAAAAACACGGTCCAACGTGAGCAGAGCCTTGACTGGACATATGTGTATAAAACATCCCCATAATCTATAAGGCAGAAATGTTGCAGCTAAAAGTTTTTTTTTCTTGCATGAAAAGCAAAAAACAGATTGTTTCTGAGGTAGAAACTCAGTTATAGGTGCAGTTTTCTCACAAGGGAATCAACATGCTGCTGGAAAACAAAGAATCATCAATAATCCCATTTTATAATCTGAGGACAAAAAGAACTAAAACACTCTTCTGTTTGTTGGTGATTCTGTCATTGATTTATATTTATTTATGAACATATTAACCATTTTAACTGAACCACAAATATTGATGATTCTGCTGAGAGGGTACATTACAATAAATAAATGAAGAATAGCAGTTTCTAATCTGTCACTTTTTTACTTTGAACGTCATTTAAAGAGGATTTTTTCATCAGATTTTTCTTATTAATAAGTCATATGGTGATACATACTGAGCTCACGTGCAAAAGAAAGTGAAGTTCTTCATAAACGTTTGAATGTTCTTCTTTCACAAAAGCTGACGGTTAACAAAAAAAGGACAATAATATTAATTTTCTGATGTTCTTGTACCTGATCTATCTTGATTTGTGGTTTGATGTGAAGATGATGTAGAGTTTAAACTCCTTGTTGTTGCTGTTGTTGTTCTTGTTGTTGTTCTTGTTGTTGTTCTTGTTCTTGTTGTCATACCAGAGGAGTTTTGTGTTGTGGGAAGAAGTTCTACAGTCCTGGTTGGAGCTGAAGTTGCTGAAGCTGTGAAGAATCAAAGAAGTGAGTCAGAACTTTTTTTTTTTTTTTTACATTAGTTATTATTTATAAAGAACAGTTTAGGCATAACAAATGTTTTTTTAGCAAAGCAAATACAAAGGTTTTATATGTACATTAATTATAAAAAAGATATATATATATAAAAGACACACATTTTCACTGGGAAATATTTTCATGATTTTGAGGATCAAACTCACCTTTTGTAACGATTATTTGGAAGTTGTCTTCTGAATCTGGAATCCAGTCTTTTTGTAATTCACATGTGTATAAACCTGAGTCTGACTTTGTGAGTTTAGTTATCGTCACATCTAAAATACTTGATCCAATATATCGATATTCATATTTAATGCTGTATCTTCCTCTCTGATCTTCATCTCTATATGTGTCTATGAGAATGTTTCCTTCTTTACATGTTTCCTTACAGAGCAGCTTTCTGCTCCCTGAAAATCTAAGATTACATCTAACAGTGATGTCTTCTCCTTCATGTTTTGTGTAGATGTTGGTTTGTGCATCAACAAGAGAGTCTCTGTCCTGCAGAGCTGCTGAAAAGAGGAAGAGTCACAGTTAATGTCTTCCTGGAACACTGAACACTGAAGATGATGCATTGGAGGAAATCTATAGAAACGTGTAAAAGATGAAATCACAAGATTTTACTTTACAGTTTACTGATGACAGAAACAATGGAAAGAAGATGATCACTACAGACGGTTTAGAAAAGCAATCTTATTAACGTTGGCAAAAACAATTTTTTGTTTAGCAAAAAAGGCTGTAAAAATAATAAATAAAGCTGCAGTTGTTGTTTTTAAACCCTGAACATCAAGTTGAATCCCAAAGATGAAGATCATGAAACAGAAACAACTGCAGAAAGACTGAAACCGTTCAGTTTAGTCTGTTCAATAAAGGACTAAACTGCAGCACTAAGAATGAAAAGGAGTGAAAGAAATCAATGAACTCACTCAGGAAGAGACAACAGATCAGACTCTGACAGACTCTCATGCTGCCTGATGGAGAATGATGGAGCTTTTCTTCTTTTACTGCTAAAACAGGAACTTCTCTGTTTCCTTAAAGCTGAAGCTCCTCCTCCAATTACATAACTCATATTTCATCATTCTTGCTCTCAGTAGATCATGTCATTCTCATCTTTTACTTTATGACTGATTGTTTGTAATTTGATGTGTCCCAGCAGTCTTTGCTATCCATTATTTCCCTGCATGTTCTGTAAATAAACAGATGTAAACTTCTGCATCATCACTGCAGCTTCAATCCTAAAATACTGTGGTTTCAAAAAAGCACTGAGCATTTTAACCACAGGAATCAAAGTCCTCTTTATAAAGGAGATGTTTCCTCATCCCGTTAGTGTTTTCATAGTGTGGACAGAGGGGCGTCAGAAACCCTCATTGACTCTATTCTGTTGTCTGTAGACTGAAGGTTACTGAGCAAACAACAACTGTGAGTTTGTGAGTTTGTTTCACTTCCTTCTATGCAGACGTGCAATGATCTAAACTTTCTTTTTTCCCCTCACATCCTGACTGAAACGTCCAGCTGTGTGTTCATCTAAACTTCATCATCACCATAAATACAGAGGCCGTGTCTGCTGGGAAGACTAAAGCACTAAAAGAGGAAAACCACTGAGAGTTCTTCAACCAAAACAACTTTTGCACTGATGTTGTGCAAAACATCTCATGATGTGACATGTGTCAAGACTGTCATTAAAAAACAAAACTGTAAACTTTGGCTACCAGGAGAAATACGTTCCCTGGGAGAAGGCATTTAAATCCTTATCAGAATATAGTCTGACAAGGAAAAACCTGTCACAGGGGATCAGAGAGGCCAAGAGGCTGTACGCACAAAAACTGAACAGCCACTTTGTGTGTGAGAAAGACTCACGTCAACTGTGGCAGGGGTTTTGGAACATCACGGACTTTAAGCCCCCCGTCTCGACAATATACCAGAAAAAACGCTCTCTGCCAGAAGAACTGAACAACTTCTACCTCTGGTTTAAAGTTAACAACTCCACCCAGGCACAGATGCTCCCGCTGTCTTCCAGTGACACAGCATTGCAGCTGTCAACCGCTGAGGTGAGGACGACCTTCACCATCAATCCACACAAAGCGGCCGGACAAAATCCATGGATGGGTTCTAAAGCAATAGAGAGATTTCTTCACTGACATCTTTAACACCTCACTCAGGCAGGCATTTGTACCCACCTGCCTGAAAACTACTGTTATTACTCCAGTCCCAAATAGGTCAAATCCAGCCTTCTCAAACGACTTTTGCCCCGTGGCCCTCACACCAATTGGGACCAAATGTCTGGTCCAAAAACACATTAAGAACAGACTTCCAATAACTATGGACCCTCTACAATTTGCATACAGAAAAAATAGATCCACGGAATATGACATCTCCACCACTCTCCACCTCACACTGTCACATCTGGAAAGAAAAAAAACCTCTGCTAGAGTCCTCTTCATCGAGTTCAGCTCGGCTTTTAACACCATGATTCCACAGCAGCTGGTGGAGAAGCTGAGGCTAATAGGCGTGGACACTGCAACCTGCAACCGGACACTCAGCTGCCTGACAGACAGGCTGCAGACAGTCAAGATCAGCAGACACACATCCAGGCCCATCTCAGTGAGCAGGGGCACACCACAGAGGTGAGTCCTGAGCCCACTGCTGTTCAGTCTCATCACGCAGACGACACAACAGTGATTGGTCTCATAAGCGACAATGATGAGTCTGCTTACAGAATGGAGGTGGAGCAGCTAGCAGTGTGGTGTACATCCCACAACCTCCAGATCAACGTGGACAAAACAAAAGAAATGGTGATCGACTTCAGGACATCTGGCAATCACCACACTCATCTGAGCATAAACGGAGCTGCTGTGGAGAAGGCCTACAGTGTCAAGTTCCTGGAGGTGCACCTTACTAACGACTTGTCCTCCTCCACCAACTCCACAATGGTCGTCAGAAAAGCACAGAAGCGTCTCCATCCCATCCGGAGACTCAGGAAGGCTGGAATTCCAACACCTCATCACCTTCTAAAGGGCACCATTGAGAACATCCTGACACAGAGCTTTATATCCTGGTTTGGCAGCTGCCATATTCAGGACAAACAACGGCTCAGCAAGATTATTTTATTGCTATTTTTATTTTCTTGGATTGTTATTTTATGCTATTTTTTTATTATTGCTTGCTTCTTTTCATTGTCATGCTGGTGAGAAATAACATCTTGTCTCACCTGTGTATTACTCTGAAAATACTATGTGTGGAATGACAGAATGAATGCTGAAACAATTAAGAAAGAGAAGAAAGACCACAACAGGTTTTTAGGAGTTTTAGTTTCACAGTCATTCATATAGGACAGGTTTTTTTTTTAATTAACAGCCTATTTTGAAGCTCTTTCAATCTTCCCTTCAAAGTCATGTTTTAGAAAAGAAACAGAACTATGTTCTAAACATGTCAACTTCTTAAATTAAATTTTCTTTAAACAACAAAATTTCATTATGAAACATAAGTGAAGAATGTTGTTTAACTCTGACTTTAAAAGAAAGTTTGGATATTGACGCTATTTTTAACATGTGTTCTGCTGCATCTGCATGTGAGATCCATCATTTACATTGTTGGGAATACGAATAGATACATCTAGTCCTTTTTTACTTTGTTCTAGAGCCATTATCTCTTTGTCTTGACTTTACAGGTCATAATGCATTAATTTAAATCTGCACTAATGAGATAACATTGTTGTTTTTGTCTTCTTAAGACAAACTGATCTCAGGTTCTCTTCTTGGTTTCAGTTTTCTTCCTTTTTAAAGTAGACTGTCCAAATTTGTATTTGTATGGAAAGGAAGCCATTCTTCTCCAATAGGTTTTCCTGTGGTTTCATTTTACTCTACGCTCTACTTTACGCTCTAATGTACGTGTTTTAGATTGTATGTTCTACCTTTGCAGGTATTCAAATGAAGTAACTTTAAAGTAAAACAGAAGCCATTGAATGCAATACAATTGAGACAATAGTTATGCAAAATAAGGATTACTTTCCAAAAACCTTAAGATTCATCATGTATTATAGTTTAGAACTAAGAGAATTGCACTGAAATGTTTTTCCCTCTAAACCACTGTTTTGAGGAATTAAGTCAAAGAAATGTTTTAATGGATCTTAGACTTGAATCAGGCACAGGACTTAAACAGCTCAAAGTTTGAAGTTTTCAAACTTGACTTTTTCTTGAGACATTTGACTTATTTTTAAAGAGGGAAAGATCACTTTTAAGATCTGAGCACCTGCTTGAGGATAAAAAAATGTCTGTTTGCTGCTTTCAGAGTTGCAAAATCTGCAAAGAAAATGTTGCGAGACATAAAGATGAGACTGCTAATCATTAAATTTGTTGTCCACTTTTAAGCTGGACTGTATTAAACCACATTCCTTCCAGGTTTGGGACACTAGAATGTCAGATATGGACGCTCACTTTGACTTTGGTTATGATATGGTTTAAGACTTAGTAACAAGGCATCATGTTGCTCATCATTCAGTTTATAGTGTCCGTTCTCTAAACTTTGAAAATAGAAACTGTTTTATTTCCTGACATTTTCAGACTAGCAAGAGTTGCTAATAAAACCCGTCATAAACTGCAGAAACAAATTGATGAGAACAGTAATAACACAACAAGGATCTGGTCAGTTCAGGGAAAACTTCTAAACAATACTCTGTCATTCTTGTTGGTAGGTTAATGCTGCAACATGTGCATCTTAGTCCTGCAGACGTTTTTTACACAACTCCTTTTTTGCGTCAAACACACAGTAGATGGTGTTGAAACATGGATTTTCTCAACTTTTTTTTTTTTAACCTGTCCTGTCCAACAGCTGGGCAAACAGATGAGAGCTGAGGGCCTCTTGTGTTGGACAAATTTTACTTTAACAACAGGGGTTATGAATCTTCAGACAAAGTATGTCGAATAAACCACTTTTGTAATTGAGGCCAATCTTTATTAATTTTAATCGTATTCAAAAATCTTTTGTGTTGGACCGGACAAAAAAGGAAAGGAGGGAAGAAGAGAGAGGGATGTTAGAGAAGAATGAAATGCTTTTGGACTGTCTCATCCGTTATTGAAAATGTCCACACAAAAAAGACAGTAATAAAGAAATGTAAAAAACAATACACAATTAGTTCTATATTACGTCACTTCCGGGATTCAGGACGTTCCATTTCAGTTAGACGCCGTTTCTCCGCTTTCCTTGTTGTGTTTCTGGACTTGTTCATTTGTATCGAGATTGTTTTTGTAATTCAGGATTTGTTAGTTTTCACCCAAAATTGCTTTTGTGTTTCAGGACTCTGTCATTTTTTCCGTGGTTTGCTGTTGTGTTTCATGATTTGCTGTTGTGTTTCATGATTTGCTGTTGTGTTTCATGATTTGCTGTTGTGTTTCTTGATTTGTTCATTTGTACTGGGATTTGCTGTTGCTGTTTTTTAAATGTAAGCGTGTCTTGCACCTTTAGGCCACTGTGGTGGGGTCATCTAAGATAGCACAAGGGTTAAAGCCTTCAAACCAATTAGTTTGAAATGTTTAATTCAATCACGCAAAATAATTGTGCAAAGGTGAGCTTTCACCTGTGATCAATTGAGTGTTTATGTTCTTCTAAAATTGATGAAATGGAATGTGAAAGAAGAAGGGAGAGTGACCAGCCATGCCCACACCAAGACCCCCGCTATCTGCTGCCCGCACGGCAGCAGATAGAGAACAACTGCCCCCCGGGTGGTCAACCCCGCCACCCATGCCAGGGCCAGCAGGACTGCCACAGGGGCCCCCAAAGCCAGAGAGCAGGGAGGCATGGGGGGAAGAGAGTGCAGCTCCAGCCCAACCAGGAGAGCAGACTTAAGTCTCCTCAGCAGGTGAAGGCGACTCTGACCCCTCCTGTACAGAGCATCCGTGTTGTTGGACCAGTCCAGTCTGTTGTTCAGGTGAACATCCAGGTATTTAAATGTGTTCACAACCTCAATGTCTGAACCCTGGATGTTCACCGGTGAGTGTGGTGGTGAGGACCTCCTGGAGTTGAAAGTTTTCAGAATGTTAGTTCAGAATGAAATATATCTTGTACGACCCTTCATATTTAAATGTCAATTCTTATCATTCTTGCAAATGTTTTTGTTTGTTTAATAGAATCAAATTTCTTTGGGTTTCACAGAACCCAGTTCTACTGTTCTTTCTGTGTGTAGTTTTCATGTTCACCTTGTTCATGTGGGAACTCCAGTTTCCTTCCACAGTCCAAAAACCTGCTGCTTAGGTTCATTGATGAATCTGAATTGTTCTTACATGTGAATGTGTGTTTGTGTGGTCCTGCATGACAGACTGCTGTGTATCTCACTTCTACCTAAAAGTAGCTGGGATACGCTCAAGCAACCCTATGACCCCAAAATGAACCTGAAACAAAGCATGACTAAAACCAGAAAACTAGCAAAAGAAAAGCCCCACCCCTTAAGGTTAAAGTGTTGCAACAAACATGCCGTGTCATCCAGACGATTTGCAGCTTCATTACACAAATGTTAATGTCACTTTGCAATAGGTGAAAAAAAGATCTAAAAATGCAGAAGTTGTTGCAAGGGCAGATGATTATGACACTTTTAAGAAAGACAAACAACAAAAACCCTTGAAAATAAACCCTAAAATATTATTTACCATCAGTTTTTCCAGAGACTATAGGTGTGTGCACCAAATATCTGCATCGTCTGATCACCAAAACGTTTAAGAATAACAATATTCCTTTAATGGCTCTGATAATCAACCATTAAGTTTTCACTCAAAGGTTGGTTAGCCTCCATGTCAAGAATAGAGGCTGTTGATGTTAAAGCAACATTTTCATTTCTCATTTTTGCTGTCCAGCTCATTAGTTCTCATTTTTAGGAGTAAGTGGGACAAATCATGATTTACAGACCATCAAATGTATTTGTTAAAAACAACGACAATGTCTTTGTTTTCAGAATCATTCGATGTATTTTATGAGAACTCTTCTGACAGCAAACAGCTGCACACCTCAAATAGCAGCAGTAGAATGTGAAAGCAGAAGTTTAGTTAGGATGTGTTAAAAATGCAAAACACATGAAGGTGCAATGGAATTTGTGGTTTTAGCTTCTCTATTTGTCTAAAAACTGTCACTACAAAGAATTGTTTTTCAGCAATCAAGACATCTGCATTTCAGCTTCTTTTCTGTTTTCATTTATTATTTTTATTTATCTATTGCAGCCCGTCTTTTACACATCCTTTACTCATTAGTGATGTGCACGCTGGCACCTCACTGACTGCAAACTGCATGCACGATGTGTGCACATGGTATGCTAGTGACAGATGCCTGTAGGATGATCACAAAAACTTAACTCTGAATGTCAAATGTCCTCATTTCTAACAGCCAGGCTGAAAGACGGTAAGTGCGAGGAGTGCACACATTTCACGTGAACAGCACTTATGGTGCAGGGGGTAAAAAAAAGAATAATCAGTCTGAGTCTGACCTACTTCCCCATAACCTACCCTTAAGTGTTGCTTAAGTTTTTACCACAACCTGACCTCCGCAGCACATAGAAAAAATGTGCATGCACATTTTTGCTGTATGGGCTTTTCACCAGGCCAACCTTTTCTAACAATAGTATCTAATAGGAACGGTCAGTGACGGGGAACCATCCCATTCTTGTTTACAAACATCATCTCACGCTTGATTCTCATTTTTTGGTTCACAATTTTGCTAAATGTGTCCAATGTAAGTAAGTTGTGCAAAGGTAAAAAGTTGTACATGACTATTGATTACTTGCCTCATAACCACAAAGCAGCAGAGTACCTATGATGAATATTTTGAAAAGGATATTTGACGATCTGGATCTGTCACAAAAATGATCCATCGCCGGGACATTCATACACATTCACACCAGTGGAACAAAACACGAGGCAAGGAGGGCAAAGTGCCTTGCCCAAGGACACAGCAACGGTTGACTGAGGGGTGGTGGGTTGGCGCACTGACCCTTTAATAATTGGCCGACCTGCTCAACTGCCTATGCCCCTGCCGTCCATGCATTAAACACATGGATAATTTTGTAGACAAAATAAAACAGTTGAAGAACTGAATTATTCATGTGAGCTCACCTTTACTGTTTTTTGGATCTCCTGTTCTTGAAGAAAATCATTAAAGCAGCTGAAGATATGAAGAGAACTCCCATCAGAACCAGACGTACAATCAGCTGCAGTCCCAAAGACCCGGATAACAGACCAACAGTTTGACACTTAAATATGAATCACAAGACACATTTGAATAGAAAACTATTTTCATGGTTTTGGGGATCAAACTCATGAGACCAACTAATCGTTTTTCAACATGCTGCCTGACAGAGCTTTGACTGGACATGTGTGTATAAAATATCCCCATAATCCACAAGGCAGAAATGTTGCAGCAACAAGTCTTTTTCTTCCAAAAAGGCAAAACATGGATCGTTTCTGAAGTAGAAACTCTGTTTTAGGTGCAGTTTTCTCACAGGGGAATCAACATGCTGCTAATCACATTTTATAATCTGTGACAACATGAACTGTAACTCTCTCTACTTTTACTCTTCTATTTGTCGGTGATGCTGTTATTGATATTTATTTATGAACATATTAACCATTTTAACTAAACCAGAAATATTGATGATTCTGCTGAGAGGGTACATTACAATAAATAAATGACTAAGAATAGCAGTTTCTAATCTGTCACTTTTTTACCGTGAACATAATTTAAAGAGGATTTTTCCATCAGAATTTTCTTATCAGTAAATCATATGGTGATACATACTGAGCTCACGTGCAAAAGAAAGTGAAGTTTTTCATAAACTTTTGAATGTTCTTCTTTCACAAAAGCTGACGGTTAACAAAATAATGATAATAATAATTGTAAAATATTCTTGTACCTGATCTTGTGTTTGGATTTGTGGTTTGATGTGAAGATGTTGTAGAGTTTAAACTCTTTGTTGTTGTTGTAATTTTTGTCTTTTTGTCTTGACTTTAACCCTGAACTCTGGCTGAGTTGTATATAAACCAAGGACCTATGCACCTCAAGGTTGCACCTCAACCCCCCACCACCGGTCGGTGGTAAACGTGTCTTGCGTTGTACCGGTTTACAGTGACAAAAAGGTTTGGGACCACTGCACTAAATCATCTTCAAATGGACACGCCATGCTGCTTCACCTCTCTGAAAACAAACTAACCTTAAACTAAACCTGCTCCAGACCAGGTTATGTCCAGAGCATGAGTTGCTATGGCAACTTGACATACCCTCCATTTCCGGAACCGAAAGATGAGGTTATCAACTTCCTTAGCCTCAAACTTACCATGGCAGCTAGCATAACCTGTTTTCTGGAATATCCCCCTGGTCTGGAGCATAATGTTAAAGTTGGAGATATAGTATATATCTTACTGTGTCACATTGCATAACCATTTTGTTTCATTCATTTTATTGTTATAAAAATGACGATATATTAAGGCTCAAACTTAGACAAAGGAGAGTTCAAGAATTATAATATATTAGGATTAAAAAACGTTTAATTGAATTGGAGTAATATGAGATTTTGTTAGATAAATATGTAAATTTGAGTTTCTACCAATTGAATTAATTCATTTAAATTGGATTATTTATATGCGTCACAACGAAAATAGAAATGAGATAGAAACTTGTGCGTTTACTCTGTACGTTCTTTTTCTCCAAGCAGAAACTCTTTCTTTTGCTGATGAATCCGCGTTACTTTTTTGATGAGCGTATAATTTTCATACGCCGTCATTAAAATCTCTGACTCCATCTCATTGAAGTATATTGTCTCTTTTTTTCCACGCGTTTCCACGTTGACTCCGGAAATCAGCGATCCATTGCTAATGCCTTCATGTACTTGTCGTGCATGCACATTAACCCAGGGTTACTAAGTCGAGTGTAATTACTCTACTCTAACTCATATCCGAAAAAAATGAATGAAAAAAAAGATATGAAAAGAAAAAAACTTAAAGAGTGAAAGATCTTTTTGGAGATGTGAGAACCTGCTGCAGGATAAAAAAAAAGCTTTTTTGCTGCCATCAGGGCCGCAACAAAGGCAATGTTGTCAGAGATAATGATGAGGCTAATATTTACATTTGTAGCAAACCTTAAAGATTGCTTCTTGGACTGACTCCACATCCCTTCCGGGTATAGCACGCTCTAGTGTAGATTGTCAGATGTGGAAACTCCCTTTGACATGGGAGGAACTCACAAAGTGTTGTGTTGCTCATCACTCAGTTGATGTTTTTTTTCTGTTCTATATACTTCAAAATAGAAACTGATTGATTTGCTCTCATCCTCCTGTTGGAAACACTCAGACTAGAAAAAGTGATTTAGAAAAAAACTTTCACAGAGTCTTCACTGTTCCTACTCTCAGATGATGGACAAACTGCAAGAACAAATACATGTTTCTGAGAAAATTATTTCCACATCAAGGATAAAGGGCAAACCCTTTAAATCATAATGTCTTTCCGATGGTAGGTTTATGGTGAAATATGTGTGGCTGCGTCCTGCAGAGGATTTTACACAATTCCTTGTTTGCATCACACACAGTGTTGAAAAATGGATTTTCTCAACTCTTTTATACAAATATGTGCAACAAGCTAATCATCAAGATGACATTTTTAACCTTTAAACTACTTAAAATGTTGGATATCTTTTGTTTGTTTGCCAGAGGAGACTGCAGTGGTGGTGTAGCGGTTAGCACTCTCTTCTCACAGGGAGAAGGTCTTTTCTGTTTAGAGCAGTGTTTTTTAAAACTTTTTTGAGCCACGGCACACTTTAACCTTGACAAAAATCCCGCGGCACACCAGCATCCAAAAAAAAAAAAACAAAGGAGAAATTCATGGTCTGTAATGATCAACAGCCCCCCCCCCCCCCCCGGTAATCTCACATGGATTTTTGTGATAATTGTGGCAGAAAAAGCTGGAAGTTGCAGCTGTTTTTTCTAAGAGATGAAATAAAAGTTAAATTTGAAAATTTAGAAACTGTTTGTTTGTTGCGGTTTCAAGACGTTTCTCAAGGAGGACTCATTGTGCCCTGTCCCTTTAAGCCAATGCATCATGGGAGATGTAGTGTGAAAACTGCCGAAAAAGGGCAGAAAGACTAGCATCTCTGAGCTTCATTGTTGTGTTCTCTTGTTCCATGGTCTGACACCGGACTCTGTGGAAAGCTACACCGCTAAAGACGAGCTTTAGCTGGTTTTTTTGTTAGAACTGAGCAACTTTATGAGCAGAATTAAGAACAAGGAGGTGAAGACTTTAAGCACTTCTGATTGGTCAGACTGATGACATGTGATTAAGCCTTCACGAATGATTGGTGGTGACAGTTAAAGGGGCGGGACTTTTCCGCAAACTATTATAGCTGCAGGTAAATCCCGATACCGTCATTCTTATCAAAATGTCTTTAATAGAATTAAATAAACACAAAGAAAAAGTAACTTTAAGATCTTTTATATTCCTAACTACTCAGTGTTTTATCAGGGCCTGTTTGGATGAACAAAGAGCTGATTTCCTGGAGATGGAAAATGTTTTTAGATCAGTTAATGAGGGCAATTTCGCACGGCACACTGGTGTGCCGCGGCACACTGGTTGAAAAACACTGGTTTAGAGTTAGCATGTTCTCCTTGTGCATGTGTAGGTTTTCTCTGAGAACTCCAGTTTCCTCCACAGATTGGCGACTTGTCCAGGGTGTACCGCATATCCATCCATCCATCCATCCATCCATCCATCCATCCATCCGCATAAGATGGATGGATGGATGGACGTTACAATGGTTTATCAAATAAAAGATATTAAAAAAAATAAGTAAACTAAACAAAAGCAGCTGTGGAAAACTGACACTGCAAACCTGGCATGCTCTGACTGGTGGTTGAATCAAACCCTATAAGAAACCTAACTCTAAAAGCGTGACTAAAACTACCTAAATAAAAGCCCCACCCGTCAAAGTTAACATGTTGCAGCTAACATGTTGTTTCTTCCAAGTGTTACTGTCTTCATACAAACAATTCAATAATATTTGAAAAGAGATCCAAAAAATACAGAAGTCTGTTACAAAGAAAGAAGAGTGAGACACATGTCAAAAAAACAAAACTTCTCTGAAAATGAACCTAATAAAAAAGTCTTTAACTGCTTTGACTTACTCCTGTGTGAGCACCACATGAAGACACCTGCAGCCTCTGATCACCAAAAACTTTTGTAAAGAATAAAAATAATTCATAATGGCTGCAATGAAAATCAACAGTTGGTAGACACTGATGTTAAAGTGACATTTCCATTTCTTACCTAGCGTCCCTCCCTCCCTCCGTCCGTCCGTCTAGTATCTCCCTGTTCTCCCTGATCTCCTCGTCCAGATTGTCCCAAACACTTTGAACTGATTAACTGAATGTTAAGAGTTGATGGTGTTACCTTCAATTAAAGTTTCTACCTAACCTAACAAGTTACTTGTAGAGTATTACTTAGGTTTTTACTATGTCATTACTTGATAGTTATTGTCATTAAGTTATTGTCATTAAGATTTAGCATGTTAAGGTTAAACTTTACTTAAGCTTAACTCACTTTCCTTTAAACTTTATGCAAATGCATTTTTGTCAGAAGTGTTTGTGTCTTGGGGTTTGTGTTCAATTGTTATTCATTAAGAATCCAGGTAGGGGTAGGGGTGCAGCCAGCAACCCCCTGGGGGCAGGGACGGGTCGGGGTGCAGCCGGTACCCCCCTGGGAGCAGGGACGGGTCGGGGTGCAGCCGGTACCCCCCTGGGAGCAGGGACGGGTCGGGGTGCAGCCAGGACCAACACTGGAACAGGAAGGGGCTGGATTGCATCCAGGACCACCACTGGACGAGGTTGTGGTACATCCGGGACCACCACCGGAACATGAAGGAGCTGGAGTGCATCCGGGACCACCACTGGAAGGGGTTGTGGTGCGTGCCGGACCACCTCCGGAACAGGAATGGGACGTTGAAGGGGACGGCGGAGGCGGCGGCGACGACCCCCCCCTCATGGCAAGGGGGGCAAAAGTGGAGAACTGGGCCTGGTCGAATTCCCAGTAAGTCCTGGTCCGCTCTGCTTCCAAGCAGTAGGCCTCCAGAAGCCGCATGTCTCGCTCTGCTGGGTCCAGGAAAAAGTTTGGCTGATCCATTCTGTCATGTAGGGAGGGCTTTGGTAGCGTGAAGGACCCAAAATGCAGACGCGGAGGCACACGGTTCAAGGGCAAGGGGATTTAATCACAAACAAAAAGTGCTGCAGAGCAGGATAACAAAACTAAAACTAAACTTACTGTGAGCAAAACATGAAACATGGCATGAAGGGAGTCAGGGACGAGACGTTAGCGGCGTTAATGGACCAGCACAAGAGGAAGGGAGAGACGAGACTTAAATACAGACAGGACAGTCAAGACACAGGTGAACAAGATCAGGACAGATAGGGACAAGGAAGTAAAACTCAGGAACATGACAAAACAGAAAGCCTTACAAAATAAAACAGGAAACAGAACTCAAACAAGAACGAACAAGAAATAAAGCAAAAACCAAGACAAAATAAACCCAAACCATGACACTTTACTACCTTCTTGTAGAAGGCCCAAAGCACTTTACAGTCAGTCCCATTCACCCAATTACACACACATTCATACACCGACGGATGCTCCACTGCCCATCCAGACTGTGGTTTAATGTAGAGTAACAGCAGAGTACAGAGGAGGTGAAGCATCATCTCTGTTGGTGGACTTCACATCAAGCTAAACAGATGAGTAAATGTCATTTTCTATGTGACCACAGGGGGCGCTGCTGGGTGGAGCAGAGTTGGGGAATTGGATTATAGAGTATTCAATGGAGGGGTCTTCAACCTGAAAAAAACAAAGGATAACGTCACAATAATAGAGGTTTTTCATAAAAAGTTGCTCAAAGACACAGCTTCTTCTCTCCTAATTGACAAACACAGGTCTGATCTCCACCAGTTAATCCAGAATTGAGGGCTTTTACAGATTAATTTAACTCACATTGTCCTGAGGATAATCGACGAGGCTGTACACATGTCTGCTGTCAGATCTCTGTCCTTTCTTATATTTTACGTTAGAGTACACCGTAGGTATTTCCACAGGAGGCGACGTGTTCTCCCTGATCTCCCCATATTCCTGGTTGGGCTGCAGCACAAAATGACTGTTTCTTATCTTGATTCATCATTGAGGTATGAATGAGAATGACAGATTCAGACTCACCACAGTAACGTTAGAACACTGTGTTTCTGAAGAAGGTGCTGAAAGATTTTAAATTTAGAAATTTAAATGCTAAAACAGCAAAATCAGTGGTGTCAATTCAACTTTCATGGAGATAAAGTCTCCATAGATCCACTCTAGACTCAGTTAAAACAAAACATGTTACACTAGCGATTAGTTGGAACACCACTCTGTAGTTTTGTTAAGGTCAAATATTAACACTACCAGAGATTTATTTTTAACAATGAATGAAAGTAAAATTTAGAGCTGTGACAGTGTAGGTTTTTTGATCACCATGGTGATGAACCAGCAGGGGGCGCTGTGTTGCGGTTGTCCCCCCGCCAAAAACAAAATCCAACGGCTGCCGCGTCGCAGATGATTACAATTACATTGCAGTATTCTTTATTTAAAATAACTACTACCCATCTAACTAGTGAACTAACTGTATGGGTGTTGAAGAATGACTATGTGTATGTGTGTCAGCACTGCATGTGCTGGAGGAAGGAGCATGCAAAAGTGTGTTGGGGAGTGAGTGTTGATTCTTCTGCTCCCTAGGTGCATCATGAGTTTCACCTGTGCACTCTAGTACAGACATCTTCTTAGTCTATTATAAACTGCCCAGTAATAAACAGACTGGAGACACTTTGTCACCTTTCCGGTAGCCATGAAGCCTGACACCAATAAAGAACGCGGGGCAGGAGGCTCTGCCTTTATTTATACAGACACGTAACTCTGCGCTGCACAAAATAGGTCCCTAACAAAAAATGTTTTAATATTTATCAAAATCTAACAGTGCGCGTTCGCGTTTGGTGCTATGGAAGGAAGGAGGACAGTAATATAAGGTTTCCCCCATATTTAACAGTGACTGATTCTTTGTTAAACCGCTCTGGAGTAGAGCTGTGATGGTGTGGGATTTTGGTCAGCGCTGTGATGAAGCAGAAAGAGTCGTGGTGTTGGGACTTTAGTGACCCCCTCCAACACAAAATCCTTGTGATGGAATTGAATACAATGGAAATTAATAATTACAACGCAGTACATTTATCGTACTTCCTTGCGAGACGGAAACTTCTATTGTAGAATGAGGATGTGTATGTGCTGAAACCACGCGCGTGTGTGACGAAGGAGAGCACGCAGCGCAAGAGGGGAGTGAAGGAGAACAGTGATTAAAAGGTTTCCCCCAGAATCCCTTGAAGTATGAACACAGGACAGGACTAGCAGAAAAAGTAAATTATCAGCAAAGATGAATGTATTTATTATTATTATTATATCATTATTATAATAGTTCAAATCACGCACCTATGCAGAACTTAAAAAAAAAAAAAAAAAAAAAAGTGCAGTGATGAGATGATACGGTTATCTTCACAGCCCTAGTAAAATTATTTTAACACTCTAAATAGTGTTAAATGTCATCCCACATACAGGTGTGTCTGTGTGTGAGTCCCAAATACATACAGTGCTTTATTACCCTGGCAACAACCCCTAATTACCAGGAATGATGTAAGGTTCAGTGCATTGATTGCTGTCTTTCCAAAACCACTTTGGTGTATGGGTGCATAAGGTTGGAACCGAACCTGCAAACTCTACAGAGATTGCTGTACCTCTGCACCACAGCCTCCCCAGAAGATGCAAATTGAACTGAGCTATGTGTGAACCAAGTGCACCACATAAAGGTTGTTTTCCAAAAACAATTGTTACACAAAGACAAAGTGGTACTGTTTATGTTATTGCTTTACAAATTTCATTAGAAAATTGTTTGCAACACAGTCTGTATTAAAGCAATTCTCTATATAGTACAGCAGCTTTTCTTTTTTAATTATAATGTTTGCAAAACTTTATTTGTGCAAGATAAAAACAAAACAAAATCTAAGCCCAAAAAAATAAATTACAAGCTAGACGGTCACCGCTCCAAATTCTAAGCAGACTTTCTGCTTGTATGTCTCAGAATGTTTTCCAACATAGAACTAGACAAACTGCAATCAAAGTAAACTAGCATATAAAGTATAAAAGCTAGCTTTAACACTGGCCTTATGTGACCTTAGCTAACAATTTTGTCTGAATTCCTCCCCCTCTGCCTGCTCCTACAAAGCTCTGCCTCTGTCCTTCACTCTGCTGGACCGTTGTACTGTAAGATTTCAGTCAACTCACCTGCTCTGTTCTCTTCCAGCTTGTCTGGCTGTCTGCTAGCCATTCTGCCTGGCTTCCAGCTACCCTGCTCAGCCATTCTCCAGTCTCTGCTCTCAGCTTCATGCTGCTACAGTCATTGTCTGCTCCTGTTTCCCTGCCACACCATTCTGCACCAAGCCTCTTAAATTCCTGCACCTCTGCAGTTTTTGGAACTGTTTCCCAGAGACCCTTCTGGAGATAATTATTTGGATTGCAAATCAAGGGTGCTTGTGACTGAGCCCCAGGCTCCTGTGTCTAACAACGCTCCACAAGTGTCCCTCTTTCTTCTGACTTCTGTGTCTGAAGCCACACCTCCATCCATTTGCTGTACCAAGGACTTCACTCCGCCCCTCTCTTCTACCTGCGGATCACACTCCTCATCCCAGTAAGCCTATTTTTGCTCAGACTAATCAATATCATTTCCCATCACTAACCCTCTCCTGTCTTCTCAGCATTGGCAGTATTTTAGGACATGGGCTCCTTCAAGTCACAGAATAAAATGAATATGGTTTCTTGCACTCACTCCTGAGTTTGTCCTATTTTGTATGGAAGCGATTATGTAGCATAAATAAAAAGCAAAGTCAAAACCAGAAATGCTTTTTCATTTTCAAAATGAAGCTGCATTTTTTGACTCAAAAATAAAATGAAAAAGCAATCCACCAAAATGTTTTTCATTTCTTTCCTCAACAGAGCTTATTCTGTCACTTAAAATTAAAATGGTATTTGACATTTCATTTTCAAGAAGTTCTCTGGTAAATGTGTAGCATAATTCATTTAGAAATGTCTAATTTGACAATTAAAATGGATTAACAGAAATGCTTTTTAATTTTCAAAATGTAGCTGCATTTTTTGACTCAAAATTAAAAAGAAAACGCAATATTTCAAAATGCTTTTTCATTTTTTACTTAAAACCGCTTATTCTGTGTCATAAAACGAAAATGCAAAGAGGGGATTGCATTTGCATTTTAACATCCACCCCGCGCACCTTGTCGCAATATTCATTTCGAAAAAGCATTAGCAGAGGGGAGGCGGGGCGATGACGTCACTGCTTTCTCTGTGTGTCCGGCTGCTGACTGACGCACACACACGCACCAGGAGCAGACTGTGTTAGCGGCAGAGACGAGGGTTTTGTGATGGTTGTGAACTTCTGATGAGTTTCCACAGCTTCTCAGGACTAAGTAGCTGCATGTCCGCCTTCTGCGGTCCTCCTCCTGACGCACCGTGGACAAGCTTTTGTTCTTCCTATGTAGTCCTGAGAAGCTGTGGAAACTCATCAGAAGTTCACAGCTACATTTTGAAAATTAAAAAGCATTTCTGTTAATCCATTTTAAATGTCAAATTACACATTTCTAAATGAATATCGGTATACATTTACAATGGACCTTTTTAAAAAATGAAATGTCAAACACCATTTTCATTTTAATTAAGTGACAGAATAAGCTGTATTGAGGAAGGAAATGATAAAGCATTTTGAAGTATTGCTTTTTCTTTTTGAGTCAAAAAATGCAGCTTCATTTTGAAAATCAAAAAGCATTTCTGGTTTTGACTTTGCTTTTTATTTATGCTACAGAATCGCTTCCATAATTTTGGATCCCTGAAACAATTCATGACAAAGAGACCTTCACAGCTTTGTGGTGACTGACTCCAGCTCTTCCTCCTTCATATCTGATGAAAATATTGCATTCTACTTCTGGGTCTGCTGAATTTTTTTTAGAAAGACTGAACAGTCATGTTTTGCAAAGGAGATCAAATATTCTAGATTTAATCATCTCATTTCAACATTTTTAACTCAATCATATGATCTAAACTTAGATCAAATAACCAAACAACTGCCATAAATACAATAAGGTTATGAGTTTAAGGTGCTAAAAACTTATTTCATATCACTGTCCTTGTAAGTCTGTAAAATATGAAATAATTGTAGTCAATGGAACATTGTCATATTCTTATCATGAATGTTTGGTCTGACTCTGCAGTAGACACTTGGAGCAAAAATATAATGTCACCAGACCTATGAACCTGTTTTCCTATATTCTCTAAATCAGTGGTCCCCAACCGTTTTAACCCCACGGACTGGTATGACGTCACACATAGTAGGCGGATGATTATTGCTAGCTCCTGGGTTTTATTTTAGCGGTAACCTATCACGTGAGCACCCTGGCCTGGGTCAAGAGTGACAGACGGATGTAACAGAGAACCGGGCAATTTTTTAGAATAAAACATCTTTCAGATTCTGAAATAAATAAAACAGAATTAATGTAAGTTATTTATTGTTTCTCTGCAGCCCGGAACCAAATGATCCACGGAGCGGTACCAGTCCACGGCCTTGGAGTTGGGGACTGCTGCTCTAAATGATTTTGACCCGTTCAACATTTGCAGAATCCTAATCATTCGTTATACAGTATTAAGGTATAACTGAGTTCTAATTTTGAGCTGAAAGTTAAAGAGACAATTAGCAAAACTGAGAACAGCAGACTGAAAAATGTGAACACAAACACAGTAAAAGATATTGTGAAAGGAGATTTTTTACATGAAATATTCTGGATTTAATCATCTCATTCCAACTTTAACACAAAGATATGATCTAAACTTAGATTAAATAACCAAACAACTCCCATCTATACAATATTGTTTAGGGTTTTAGAAGCTTATTTCACATCACTGTCCTTGTAAGTCTGTAAAATATAAAATAATTGCAGTCAATGGAACATTGTCATATTCCTATCATGTATGTTTTGTCTGACTCTGCAGTAGACACTTGGAGCAAAAATATTACATCACCAGACCTATGAATCTGTTTTCTTTGATTCTCTAAATGATTTTGACCCGTTCAACATTTGCAGAATCCTAATCATTCGTTACACAGTATTAAGGTAGGGCTGAGTTCTAATTTTCAGTTGAAAGTTAAAGAGACAATTAGCAAAAGTGAGAACAGCTGACTGAAAAATGTGATCACAAACACAGTGAAAGATCTTATGTGAATTCTGAATAAAAACACAGCGAGAACCTTCTGGTTATGGAATATGAAGACATAAAGAAAGAATTATTCTGCAACAAATAAGCCAGTGTCATGTCTGGTAATCTCATCTCACCCTTTTTCTGATTGAATCTGCGGCTCCTGCAGAAAATCAGCAAAGCTACAGAAAACATGGAGATCAAGCCCACCAGAGTCAGACCCACATACAGCAGCAGACCTGCAGAACATGGAGACAAAGGTTTTAGTTCCACTCTTGGAGGTTGGAGGACCATCTCAGTCAATAAGTGTGACGCAGTTGAACACAGTCACACTTTGTTGCAACTGGGTTGTCTTTGTTTGCAATTGTGGATGTTTGTGTTCTCACAGTAAATTATTTGTTTGTAGCTTCTCTGCAGATCTTCTTGTTTCATGTCTGGACTTCATTCAGGACAGTTTAGTAGTTAGATCCATGACATTAAGAGTATAGGACTGTTGATGGAAAAACTGTCCTCTAGATGGCAGCACATTCATTTAAACTCAACACGAATGGAGGAAAGTTATTGCATCGTCATTGCTGTATTACAAAACTGTAACAGATCTGTTTTTTTTTTTGTTTTTTGTTTTTTTTTGTTTATCCATTATTATTAGCCAGAAAAAAAAAACTATTTAGATCCACTAATCTCTTCTCAAAGGGAGTCCTGGTCAAAAGGCAAAAGTTTCACACACCTATGACATTTAATTAAAATGTGTAAAAAAATTAAAAAAAATAATTAAATAATATTAAATAAAACACATGCAGGTTAGTGATTTCCTTTCCAGGTCCTTCATAGTAAACTGTGACTATAAGTATAAGCTTTGAAAGTTGAATTTTTTTTTACAGAAAGTTCAGGTCCATAGGTGTCTTATTCTGAAAAGCCATCTTTCCTTTGATCACTCAGGACTGACACCGAGTAGATGCCCTGAGACCAGAGAGCATGAGGTCCATCAGATCTGCACTGCAGAGCCACACTCAAATATGAAGGGAGCAGTCTGATGATTCCCTTGTATATAAATTTGTGCCAGTGTGT